>JAMKQA010051458.1:0-24112 GCA_024699735.1 Posidonia australis | reverse complement strand
GGTTACTCAAGAGAAACAAAGGGTCTTGTAAACGAAAAGCCTCGAATATTCGTTGGCACATTCGTTTGCAAGGGTAACAGCCTGGAAGATGGAAGGTCAGCAGCCGCAGCTGGGCGCCTGATTGGTGAGCCACCTTGGTGCGCCACCTTAGTGCGCCAACTTGGTGCGCCAACCCAGCTCACAAAATTCTAGACTCTGGCTTGCTAATGGGTTTGGGGCTCGGTTCAAGGGCTGATCACATCCAAAGCAACAAAGACACTCATCTCTGGGTCACCTCAAAATCGGGGTGTCTACAGCAATAGAGTTCGAATGTATATAAAGCAATTAACACTACTGCCCCATGTCTTCAGCGGCAGCAGCTTGATGTAAGGTGGAATCAGTAGAGGGTGGAGGAGCATCTGAAGAGACTGTGAGATTCTCAGCCCAAGCAGCTTTCATAGAGGTTAATGAATTCCTCAGATCCTCTTTCTCAAACCCTGGTAATAGAGAATCTAACCAATGCCCCATTAGTCCAATGATATTGGAAATTATAATGTAAGAAGGTTTGAAAGAACTACGAAAAATTCTGCTGTTTCTTTCTTTCCAGGTTACCCAGAGAATAACTTGAATCAAAACAAACCAGCTGCAGTTATGTAGTTGAAATTTAAGCGCAGGTTTATGTTGATATAAGTAACACAGGTTATAAAATCTAGGGTATAACTGAGAACATAAGAAAAACTGCCAAATCTAGGAAACAAATTCACAGAACATAAATAAATGGTTATTAGTTTCTGCATTCCGGTTGCAGAAAATACAGCTAGATGAGCCAACCCATCCTCTTTTTGTCAAGTTCTCCTTAGTAAGATTCTTATTGTGAATAACAAGCCAGGCGAATAGCTTAACCTTTAGCGGGGCCCAGGTCTACCATACTTGCTCAAAAAAATTGAATCTAAGTCCATCATCATTCAATACATTATAACAGGATTTAACTAAGAAGTTAGAAGAAGAAGTTGGGGTCCAGGATATGTCATCCCTCTCCACCCCCAGAGTAACAGATTGAATAATTTGTGCCAACAAATCAAGTTGAAATTGCAATACATTGTACTCATAAAACTGTACTTTAGAATGATCAAACAACTTATTAAAATCGGATCCAGAAATGTTACAAATTTTGTAAACAGAGGCTTTCCTCCATCTACAAATAGAAAATAGTTGAGGGAGTAAGTACTTTATTTTTTTTTCATTCCACCATTTTTGTTCCCAGAATAATATGTCTTTCCCATTGCACAAGTGGAGAGAAGTGAAGCAATTAACAATATCAAAATTGCTTTTAAGGCAAAGCCATAAAGGGGAGCAATGGTTAGAAGAAATGTTTAAGAAAGCCCCAGGCCCAGATTGTTGCATATACCTGACCTTCACTAAATCTTTCCACATTACATGGCTATCATAGAAGAGTAATTGCCACACTAATTTAGATTTAAGTGCTAGGTTAAAATTCCTGAGATTAATGATCCCCCAGCCATTTTACTTTTTAAGTCTACAGAGTAAACCCCACTTAACTAAATGCCTTCCTTTACCGACAGAAGGATCTGACTTCCAAAGGAAGTTACTCCTAATCCTGTCAATGTCTTTCTCTACCTGCCTAGGCATGTGCAATATAGACATATAATACGTAGGAATGTCAGTTAAAACTGAGTTAATTAGTGTCAACCTACCACCGAGAGATAGAAAATGTGCTTTCCAATGGGATAGCTTTGAGGACAATTTCTCAAGGACAGGAGACCAATCCCTACGCGAGGCCCTCCTATAATGGAGTGGAAGACCCAGGTAAGAGATAGTCAAGATTGCAGATTTACAGCCAAGAAGATTACATGCATTATCAACTGAATCCTGATCAACCCTAATCCCAGTAAGAGAGGATTTGGAGAAATTTATTTTGAGGCCTGAATAGGATTGAAAGCAGTAGAGGATGTGCTTAATATTCACAATGTTTTCAACACCCTCAGCTAGGAATAAAATGGTGTCATCCGCATATTGGATATTTAATACATGAGAACCCCCATGAGGGAACTGTATGCCTTGAATGAGGTTGTGACTTAATGCCAACTGAAGCATACGATTCAAGACGTGGGTAGCTATAATGAAAAGTATGGGGGATAAGGGGTCCCCCTGTCTCAGTCCATTGGCAGCTCCAAAGAAACCGTGAGATGTGCCATTGAGAAGAATGAGATACAATTAAGAGTTCTTACGTTTCCTGAGGAAAAAATTAAGAACCAACGGGATACAATATATGCAGCACAATATTAGTATGAGCACAGTAATTTTTTTTTTTTTTTTGGTTTATTACTAAGAAAATCTTTTCTTCTTTTTCTAAGAATGGTCATAGTTTGAGGAGTGGAAAACTAATTCATGAGTAATGTCGGGACAAACCAGGAACCTATTCCTATAGGACAAAATCTTGTCTAGTTGTACCACCATGTCATGAGTTTGGACAATATGAGTAATCAAGGCAATGAAAAACTTGAGTTTACTTATTAAAGGATTGTATGTTTTCTTTGTATTGTAAAAAGAAAATTATTTGAATCCTATTTTTTATAGTAGATACGTTAGATATACAAGGTAAGTAGTGCAGATTACTGTTAGAAGGTCAACAATTCAATTTTAGACTCTTTAGGCACGTTTGGGATGGTTGTTGGATGATTTCTAGGTAATTGGATTCTAGAAGCAAAAAAATTCAAAAGTACTTTCAAATGAGCCTTCTAATAGTAATTTTTGAAAGAAACTATCAACTATTAGAACAATAATAGTAGTTCATTTTGAAAAGTTAGTTGGATGCAGATTCTAGTAGAAGTTGCATCAATGCTCTCTTAAATATCAAAACTATCCTTATATATTTCATTATATTACTAAAAAATCATTATTTTTTTATCAAAACTATCCTTATACATTTTAGAATATTACCAACAAACCAAAAAATAAACCCTTAACCTAACAAAATAATCCCTCTTTTCACCGATCGATCTCTAATTGATCTCGCACCTTCTTTTAGATCGTCGACATCGCTCCCTCTTCTCCCTATGGATCATCGACGTTACACCTTCTTCTCCCTATGGATCCTCAACACTCCTTAGGTTGATGATCTCTGCTAACACTCCCTGAATCCATTTTCAAAGGATATATTTGTCTTTTAACACAAATGGGTAAATTAAAATCCACATTGGATCATTATTTTGTCAAACAAACTTCTACCATTCTCCATAGAAGTTGACTTCTATAACAAATGATCAAAAAACTAACTTCTAAGAAATAACCCAAAAGCTAGCTTCTCCTGTTAACCAATGAAACATATCCTTAGCATAAAATATTGACATGGTTATCTACATTACCTTGTTTCTACACAGTCAAACTGTGATAGATTTGTGTTGTTCTAATAAGAAAAATGTTCCGCGTCTATGCATGGTGGCAAAAGATCGTATTTAAATTTTTACATGGAGCGGATCCGGATCATCGAAGGATCTCATTCTGAATTAAAAGTAAAAGGTAAACAACAACATAATAGGATATACTCAACACTCTCCCTCAAACTGAAGAGTATATCTCAATAACTCTCAATTTGCCTAAGAAAAAATCAAAGACATCTTTTCCTAAAAGCTTTGTAAACAAATCTGCAAGTTGCAGTTTAGAGGATATAAAACTTGGTCGAATAATACCTTTTTGAATCTTTTCATGAACTAAATGGCAATCAAGCTCAATATGCTTGGTTTGTTCATGATAAACTAGATTCTTAGCTATATGTATTGCAACAATGTTATCGCAAAAAAAATCAACTGGATGATCTTATATGATACCAAAATTAGTAAGAAGATTAAGCAACCAAGTAATTTCACATGCTGTAACTGCCATTGCTCTATATTTAGATTCAGCAAAACACCTTGATATAGTGGTTTACTTCTTGGATTTCCAAGAAATCAAAGAAAACCCAAGAAATATACAAAAACCAGTGACTAACTTTCTAGTCAAAAGACATCTAGTCCAGTCTACATCACAATATACTTGCAATTTAAATGAATAAATTTTAGGAAAAAGCAAACCTTGTCGAGAACCTTTTAGATATTTCAAGACTCTAAGTACTACCTGATAATGCAATTCAGTAGGATTAGACAAAAATTGGCTAAGACACGGAATTGAAAAGGATATATCAGGCCTTGTAACAATAAGGTATATCAATGTTCCAATTAATCTTTTATAAGAAATAATATCATGTATAACAGAACTATCATGATGCAATTGAATATTTGGATCCATGGGTGTAGACAGAAACTTGGTACCCAAAAGACTTGCATCTTTTAAAAGATCCAATGCATATTTACGTTGAGAAATGCAAATACTTTTATTAAATCTAGATACTTCAATATCAAAGAAGTATTTAAGTAGTCCTAAATCTTTCAACTTAAAATGATTATGCAAGAATGCCATTAAAATGGCAATGATTTCTCATCATTTCCTGAAATTAAAATATCATCCACATATACAAGTACAAAGGTGGATGATGTACCATTTCTCTTAGTAAAGAGTAAATAATCAGCTTTGGATTGAATAAATCCATCATCAAAAAGTGCCTAAAAAAGTTTATGATACCAATTGCGAGAAGCTTGTTTTAAGCCATAAAGTGACTTTTTAAGTCTACAAACAACATTCTCCTCTTGTTTAGGAAACTCCTGGGGTAATGACATATACACTTCCTCCTCCAAATCACCATGTAAGAAAGTATTATTAACATCTAATTGATGAATAATCCAATTTTTAACAGCAACAATAGCTAACAGTGTACGAATAGTAACAAGTTTAACCACAAGGGCAAAAGTTTCATTGTAATCAAAACCCTTTTGTTGAGTATATACTTTAGTTACTAAACGGGTTTTGTATCTTTCTATAGTTCCATTAGCCTTATATTTGATTTTATAAACTCATTTACACCTAATAGGTTTTTTTCCATTAGGCAATTTGACTAAGTCCCATGTGCCATTGTTTTCAAGAGCTTTTAACTCAATGTTCATGGCTTCTAACCAATGAAGATAAGACTGAGCTTGTTTAAAAGAACTTGACTCAATATCAACAGAAACAAAAGTAAGATAAGACTTATGAGAAGATAATAGTCTATGATAAGACAAGCAATTAACAATGGGATGTTTAGTTTTGGACTGAACATGACTTCCATTGGTAAAATAATGAAAATCTTTAAGATTAAGAAAGAGGTTTGGAATAACGAGAAGAATGTCTAATAGATTGAGGAATTTTAAGACTAGGGACAGAAATGTTATTAGGATTTTCGGGAAGAACATCAACATTAGAGTGAAAAGTAATATTATTAAGAGGATTGACTTTTGGTATAGAGATATCATGAGAATTACAATCATGTTGGGTAAATGACAATATGTTCTCATGAAAAATTACGTCTCTACTAACAAAAATAGACTTCGATTCCAAATCATATACTCTATAACCTTTTTGGGCAAAAGGATAACCAAGAAAAATACATTTATAAACTCTAGAATCAAACTTATGTAACATGTGTGACTTAGTAGCATAACAAAGACAATCAAAAGTCCTAAAATGATCATAAGATGGTTTCTTTTTGAAAAGAATTTCAAATGGAGAATTACCATGCAAAACAGTAAATGACATTCTATTAATCAGATAAGTGGTTGATTCTATTAATCAGATAAGTGATTGTAAGAATACAGTCACTCTAGAATTTAATAGAAAGGAAAACTTGAAATCTTAAAGCTTTAGAGACTTCTAATAAATGTTTATGCTTACGCTCCATTACATCATTTTACTGTGAAATATAAACACAAGAAGTTTGATGTATGATACCAAGACCAGAAAAAAGAACTCTCATGTCCTTAGAACAAAACTCTGTTCCATCATCAGACTTAGCAGTCTTGATATTAGAATTGAATTACGCTTTGATTAACAAAAGAAATCTTTTAGAAGAAAATATGTCTCAAACTTATGAAACATGAGAAAAATTCAAGTACATTTAGAAAAATCATCAACAATAGTAAAGAAATAATAAAAACCTTTGTAATCAAAAATTAAACATTTCTTCCATATATCACAATGTATCAAATCAAAAGGTTTCGTAGACTTCATAGAACTAACCGGAAAAGAAAGTCTATGCTACTTAACAAGGAGACAAACAGTACAATGAAACTAAGAATTGCTAGAAATTTAACTTAAAGAAGATAACATATGCATCTTAGCTGAAGGTATATGACCAAGTCTGTTGTGCTAGACTTGTGAGCTAATAGCGCACATGAAGTAGGAATATTAGAAGAATTGTGAAGAATATAAAGCCCATTCTGTTCTTTACCCAACCCAATCACCCTCTTCAAAGCAAGGTCCTGGATAACATAGAAATCAAGTAGAAAAGTAACAAAGCAATGCATTTGCCTGACAAGTTTACTAATAGGTAAAAGGTTGACATTAAACATGGGAACATAAAGGACATTTTTAAGAATAATATTAGGACTTATGTAACAATTTCCAATAGAATCTATTATAGCAAAATCTCCTATAAGCAACTTAATGGGTGATATATTGGCTAATGGAACTATATTGTGTAAAGAAAATTTATCACAACACATATGATTAGAAGCTTCAGTATCAATTACCCATGTTTGCTCATCAAACGTAGAAAAAGAATAAGAAAGCATACCTGTTGCATTTGCTGCATTTCTTGGGTTTGTAGTTGTCTTAAGAAGATTTATAATTTGATTATATTGATCTAGTGTAAAGCTAGGAACCTCTGTCTTGACAACATCTTCAACAAAAGTCTGACCTTTTAAAGAGAGAATAGCAGCACTCTTCTAAATAACAACTGTTGCATTCTTTTCAAGATGGATCTAATGTAATTTGTGTATCGGCGGAAATCCAATAATCTAGAAATACCTATTAAGAGTATGACCAGTACCCTTACATTGTGTACACTTTTTATTCTATCTATTACTATTTTTTGATTGATTTTAAGACCTATTTTTGTCTCCATACTGATTTTGTGAATTATGCTACCAGTTCTCTTTATTTTCCATCATAGCACTATTATCAGTAACAGGTAAAGGATGAACCATGATTCTTTGTTTTTCTTCTTATAATATTAAAGCATAAGCTTTATTCAAACTAGAAAGGGGATTCATAAGAAGAATCTGACCTCTAATTTACCCATATGTTTCATTAACACCAAGAAGAAACTGAATAACCCTATCTTCCTGCTGTCTTTTAGAAAATTCTCTAAAAACTCCACAGTTACAAGAAAGAAGTTTCACATAGGAATTTAACTCATCCTATAAAGATTTTAACTTCGTAAAATTAGTAACAACAGATGACTAACCTTGTGAAAGAGATACAATATCTCGACGGATCTGATGAATCCTTAGAGCATTTTCTTGAGAAAATCGATCTTACAAATCCTTTCATACATTAGACGTAAGATCGTAATAGATCACACTTGAGGCTAACCCTGGCTCAACTGAATTCAATAACCATGATAATACAAGGTCATTACATCTCTTCCATATATGATACTTCTCTAGTGACTCACTTATATTAGGTTGTAATAAGGTGTTATTGATGAAACCTAGTTTGTTTTTAGCACTAAAAGCCATTATGATAGATCTACTCCAAATGAAATAATTGTCACCAGTAAGGACTTTGTTAACCAAACTAGTATGAGGATGATCAGAAAATTGTAAGAGATAAGGATTTGTGTTAACATTGTGTCGTCTTTCTTTTAGAACAGATTGCAACTCTCTACTAACACCACTAGACTTTGGCCTCGGCATGATAGAACGTAAAGACATAGAAATCCTAGATCAAAGTAGGAAGAAACAAGAAAGAATATGAAAAATCCTAGATCGATAGATCCGAGTTTAAAAACCCTAGATCAGAGTAGAAAGCAATAAAAAGAACACAAGAAACACAAATTTGAGTTCAAAAATGGTAGATCTAACCTCAAAAGAGAAGCTGAATCAAAGAGGAGGAAAAAATAAAAAGAAAAGACAACGTAGAAGAGAAAGAAATCCCAACACTAGAAGATGAGATGAAAAAACCCCAACTTGTCACTAGAGATAACACCAGAAGAAGAAATGAAGACCCAACTTACCACTATTCTAATAGCATGATAAGAAAAATATTCCACATCCATACATGATGGCAAAAGATCATTTTTAAATATTTACATGAAATAGATCTATGTTAGAAGAATCTGAATCCGAAATACAAGTAAAAAGTAAACGTAACAATATATACTCTACATGTTCTTTCTTAAATTCACAGGAGAGTATACATTATCTTTTTCCTAATTAATTTTGCTTGAATTCCGCTTTTCCAAAGTGCCGGACTGTTTCATGCGTCCTCCAATACCTTTTATTCACCTGAAGCCCTCTTAAGTTTCTTAATTGACCGATTTTATTTTTAATCATTTGTCCATGAATATAGAATTCCCTCCACACTGCAAAGAAACTTGGCGTAACTAGGTTGAATTTGACCCTTTTCGATTCATAATTATTACATTAACAGAAATAAATGAATAATTTACAAACATTCGAATTGATTCGTAACCACAACCAACCTGCTAACCATGCCATGCTAACGCGTTAAACACACGACCATTTCCAGGAAAGAAAAATACTCGAGCATGAACTACTAGTTCTAACTTTCGGTTCTATTAGTGACATGAGAAACTGAAATAATCAATTACACAATCATTAACAAGACCATACTTCAATTTTCTCTCTTAGCTGCCAAAACTCCGAGCGATCACATTTGAACTAGGACCAGGATCTTGATAAGGCAATCTACAATGGTTTCTCATAACAAACAACAGTAATAACTCATTTCGTCAGTTTTCCTGGATCAATGGTACCCTGAGATCTACATTATGGGGAAGACGAGAAGTTATTACAACATATAAAAAGACCAAAACTCGTCTCACTTGCAAACATAATACACTCTGTAATACACACTATCAGCTACTCTCAAGTTAAATCTAAATTAAAATAAATGACTGTTGCAATACCTCTGCAAGTCAAAAAATGAATCTGTACCCATAGTTGTCATCATAAATTAGCATTCCTCGTCGAAGAACCCTACAACTAAACCAAAACCATAAATGACAATCTAGATTCTTGCAAAAATCTTTGTTACTTCTCTTCCCCTTCTAATATTATTATTTTTATGCAGAAACCCCAGTGAGATTCATCATGTTAGGACGGCCAACACGCTGATAACCCTCACTGGATCGACCTGACGGGCCACGGCCCCTGTTCGAAAACTCACCCCTGCTCCGAAATTCAGCCCTGCCATATCCCTGTCCACCACCGAAACCTCCACGGCCCCTGAAGTTGTCATTCCGAAATCCACCCCTTGACAGTGGAAATCGCCCCCTTCCACTAGGGGTGCTGCTGCCATTACTGCTGCCAACTGTATCAAAATTTGACTTTTTTAGCTCAGAATTTTTCTTCTATTAAATGTCCCAACTGTTCCAATATAATTGGAGAAAAAGGTAAAAATACATCCAAAGCAACTATAGATTTTTCCAAGATGGAATTTGGTAATATCACACAAACCCCCTTCACCTTTATTGCAATACTTCTGAGAAAAAACACTTCAAAAGGAAAGAGAAGAGATGAACTTGCCTCGTGTTGTGGTTCTTTTTTCCTCAACAACAAGTTGACGTCCTGCCATTACAATAGATGAAGCCTGAAATTTAAGCAAAACTTAGCATAAGCAATTCTTGTTCTTTAATTGTACATCAAAACAAACCAGAAAAGAAATCACTAGAAGCAGCTTACAAATTTACAATGTGTACACAGGCTACATACGTCTTATACAACACAAATAAAGGCAAATGTTCTCACAAGTGAACAAATGAAGTCACCGGCTTGAGGGTTTTCCTCTTCCTATCCTCCTCTAATGTATAAATCATTGTTTTCTCATCATCTCACAAACAACCAAAAAACCATGAGGACTACATACGGTAGTGACTACCTGAGGAGTGGGTATACATGTTCTATCCTATTGACATGTGTGGAGGGGTAGAACATATCCTGGATATTGCAGACATTTATTTTTCTGTCATTGTATGATTTTTGCATGTTATTGTTCTATTTATTCACAATTTGCCACATTGATGTATCAGTACCTGTCATGTCTTTGAAACCAAGATAGCCATTATCCATGACCATAAACTATAGCCACATATATAGTCATACACATGTACCATAAAGTTTTCCTAACTTATTTGTTAGGTATTCTTTTCTTGGATAATTTACTATAGGTATTTTTTTAGTCTAATATGCCAAACCCACATGGGGTCAAGGCACGGTTGTTGTTTTCTTACAAGTCTTATCACACAAATCTTGACTACACTAGCCCAATTTTTCCATCTAGCCGTACTTCCATGGGCAAAATGCTTTACGATATTTCTGGTGTATCACACACCCAATGTGTAGAAACTGTCCATGTGAAGAAATCTGCAGCATCAAGAGAGAGTTAAGTTGGCTCTTTGGGGTTCTTTTTATTTAATATTTATCCATTAAGCATGTTCTTGGGGTGCATCTGGAAGAGTGCTTAGAAAAACTAGTAATCTGGCTTGCTCTTTTATGTTTTCCAAGGAATGTGCACACTCCCAGACCACCACATCAAGAAGGGAATGTCTTGTACAAGCTATGGCATGTAAGGGCATTTCCAGAAGCTGAAATACGCATTATGTAGATTATTTTACTCTAAACCAAAACACTGTTTTTTTGAAAATAAGGTTATATTCTACAGATTGTTGAGAACACCATTGGTAGAGCTGCTGCATTTTTTGTTCAAAATGCTAGTCCCAAAATTTAGTCCAAACACACCCTTAGACCGGTTATCTCTATATGGCCAACTAATCTAGACTTGTTTCCGCCTTTTTAGGCTCTATTGCGTTTGCAATATTTGGTGGAAATGTGTAAGTTATAAAGAATATTCCAGTGTTCCATTCTTTGGAGCAACTTCCTTCCATAAATTTGGAAGATAAAACAAATCCCCTCTGTAGTTCACATTTTCCTGGTCAGATTTTGGAAGTAAATCCTTCCAATTTCAATGTTTGATTTCTTTTGTGGCAGTCAAATGATGCACTTTGACCATGAAAAATTAGGGATTTAAAGGGATTCTGTTTTCCTTCAATATGAATGGGAAAATGAGCTCCATCATTTTCTTTAACCTCACTCACGGTGGACCATAATTTCACCACAAGCTCTTTAAAGAAGAAACCCAATATCCAAGAGTTTTTAATGCTACTAAGCAAACACTAGAATTTCAATTTTTGAAACTAAAAGCAAATACTGAAATAGCAACTCTTCAATTTCGAATTCTAACTCCAGGATTTTCAAAACAATAGTGATAAGAAAAACTACACAAAAATTATAAACATAAAATAGAGTGGTAGGGTAACTAATAGAGGATACTATGTACCTTATGTCTACATATGTAAGGATGCAAAGCATTTATGGTCCATACAAAGAAAAAGGAAAATAGAATGGAGTGAGAAATAAACATGACAGCAGTTCATGAACAAGAATCTAGATAAAAATAATCTATTAAGTATTAACAAAACCATCTTAAATACAGCTGATCAGAGAAAAAAATTATCCTATCAGCCACAAGTGTGAACAAGGCAGCGACACAGTTGACTATCAAAGAGCATAACAACAGTGAGAAGGAACAGTATGTCTCATAAAGGACTTGTTTGTACTTATTGTGGCAAATTTCAAACAATGTTTTACATTATAAGGCAAGCAAAAACATGCCATGTAAATATTTAGTAATTAGAAAATATTGCATGGTTGAGTAACTCAGACAATTCATCCAAAGGCTCAATGCCTGCATTTTGTAAAAAATAATTTATAAACTACAAATCAGGTCACAAGTGTCATACACAAGTACCCATCTGAAAGAAGTTGAAGTGGGCCTACCTCAAGTGCTGATTGCATGGAACTGAAGGACTCGAATTCAACAAAACCAAAGCAGTAACCATGTTGCTGAAAAAACAAAGTGCACAGACATGCCAAATATATATATAAACATCAGCAAGAAAGACAAATTTCTTTAACCAAAAGAAACACCAAGAGTGTGTAAAGGACCTTATGGTTTCTAACTTGGACGCCTCCAGGCTTTATAAGTCCAAATCTCCTGAATTCTGCCTCGAGCTGGGAAGGTGTTGCATTTAAAGGCAGATTTCGGACATAAATAGAGTAACCCTCCACTGTAAAATGTACAAGTAAACCGAGAGATATTGATATAACAAAAAATTGACTTCAACAAAGCTTGATCAAATAGAGAAGTGTAATGTAAGGCAGGCATTTGTACACAAACACAAAGAAAAAGTTACCATCTTCTGGAGGATTACTGTTCTCAGGGGCATTGTTGCTATCCGGAACTGAAATTTCAGTTGGAGGAGCTGGTGCTGATGCAACTGCTTGTTTTTCAGTGGTTACTCTTGGCACTCTTGCCTTAGCAGCAGGCACAGAAACAGTGGAAGGCGTTGTGCTTCCCTTGATAACCTTAACCTGACAGAGATTTTGATGATGTGTATAAATGAACTCATTGTCTAAAATAATCATCTACCTGCAGATTTTATGAAATATTCATCTGGTTTGAAGAAAAGGTTGTAGGCTTATCAAAAATATTTGAAGTATTTCATGACTGATTCTAAAATAGTATAAAGACTTAACACAAGAATATGAACGTGCATTAACTTCTTTAAGTTAAGATAGATATCTACAAGGGATTTTGATGTATCCTAAGAGAATTTTTTAAATGACATCTAGAATCATGCAAGATCAATAGCCATAATAAAAGAGACAAAAAGTGATATCATAGGAAGAGCTATTGAGACCTACGAAAGGCACCATTGCGAGCAAGGCTGTGATAACTCACAATATATGCATAGGACTTCTTAGGGGCGTCCTCTTGAACCTCAGGATCAGCACTTATAACCTCCAGGTCCTGGGGTGTAAGACTTGTATTAACCGATGCAGCCACAACATCATCTGCTTGACCTTCATTTTCAGTAGTGTTCTGGGTTTCTTCGTTACCCTTGGGTTTCTCTTCGGATAACACAGTTATAGGATCTGGTGTGTGACTAACATCATCCACAGAGGGCTCTTGAACAAGTAGGAAAATGATGTTAAATAGTCTTACAATTTATTGATAGGAAAAATAAAAAATAAAGGAGACTAAATGTTCACCTGGAACTGACTCAACGGGAACTTCAACAGCTGTTTCTGTGGTGACATTTGCTGCTCCATGGTTGATTTCCACAGGTTGACTATCAGATACATACCTAAAGACATCATTAAGGACAAAGAAACCTCCATTTTCCTGTGGAGCGAGGAAAAATGACTGAGTAAACTTTTGCAGTGTGTTCCCTTTTCCAGTCAGGCATCCAGTTACTAACACGATCACCCCATCCTTGTAAGAATGCTGTGCATCAACAGTCCCTATTACAACTTTGTAGCTTCCGTAGTCCAAAGACCTTACTGTTTCATCAATGGCCTAAAGGAGACAAATAGATTGGAAATAAATTTGAATGCTTTATTTTGCAAGACTGTGGCAGAGAATTCCATAACGAAAAAAAATCAGTAATAACTAATAACCATAATAAGTAAAATCAAACAGAAAAAAAATGAAAGTGTATATTAGCCAACAGGTAAAGGTAGCAATAACCAAGTGGACAGTAAGACAATAATGCACTGCACTAGTCAACAGGTATGTTAATAACAAGCAGCCAGTTGAACCAAAAATTCACACTCAAGTATGTACCATTCAGGGTGTGGAAGCCTAGAACACTTGGTCATACACTACTGGAGACACCAGGACATCTACATGGATGATGTGTTTGGGACCGATACGTATTGGAGAGTTCAGAACACCAACACTCTCTGACGTGCTTCAGACACCCAATATAAGGTGCCATATCTCAAAGTAAAAGGAAAATTTATCGTATCCATGTACCATTTTCCAAGTATTGAAAGTACGAGATTTTTTAGTTATTCTAGATTAGACCCTAGTCAATCTGAATCTAATTTAAGATTATTGATGCAATCATGTACTGTTTTCTAAGTATTGAAAGTACAAGATTTTCTAAAATAGTTGTTCATTGTCCTTGTATTGCATGTCAGTGCCCCTCTTCCTTGTTTTATTATGTTATTACTAACATCTATTTATACAAACTTATCATAGCATTCTTATTCTATCCAAGTACTGTTTTCTAAGTATTGAAAGTATGAGATTTTTAAGTTATTCTAGATTAGACCCTAGTCATATGAAATGTGATTAAGATTATTAATGTTTGTTAATATCTAACATTGGCACAGTATAGAACTGTCTGATACATCAACATATCGGTGTTACTGAACCAGAACCAGACAATAAGATGCATTTTGTAGTGTGCCAAAATCCCAGATCCCATGTTGAATCACCAAGAAACCCATTGTGCAGGCATATCATCTTCCTCTATAGATAATGTAAGATATGTAATATTCTCGCTTAAAGTAAATGGATCAGTTACTCTGATATCCTCAACACTGTGTCTTACTTGCATGGTTGTCACAGATGTCATTTCACCATTGAGATCAGGCCGACTAAGAATGCTTGAATCCTTATAGAACTTGTAAACTTCTTCCGGTTTATGGTGGAGAATCGAGTAATACTGCTCCACAAACATATTGCCAACCTGTAAAATCAGTTATAAATGTTCAGCCACATGCAGCAAGAACCAAAAAGTGAAGACAATGAGCTCCCGTTATACCACATGTGCACTAGGAGGGGAGGTTGGAGCTGCCATCTGCAATCCTATATCAGCAAAGCAAGTAGAACTACAGTAAGTTCAAAGGTTTGACCAGTCAAGCATCAACTCAGAAACCACAATAGCATGAAAAAAAAGAAGTGCCATTATGAGCATTAATAGCTAAAATAACAATCTAATTCTTTACAATTAACAGTAGGAGATATTTTATTGCATGACATCTCATATAATTCTAAATGAAATTATAGCAACTACAACACAAAATTCAGATCACAAATTATAAAGAGGATTAATCAACCAACCAAAACAAACAATAAAAAGGGAAACACCAATGAAAAGTAAGCACATGCATCCATAGGGGATAAGGATAACAATGTTACAGCTCAAAAAAGATAACAATATAAAGTGCAAAAGCAAAAATAACTCAGAGAATTTAAGTAAAGACTATAATAAAACACATAAGCAAAAGAGCTAACAAAATCCATGTTCTTCCAATAGAAAACATCTAACTAATGGCAGCTGGAGATAAAGATTGAGTGAAACCGACACACGAGTAGGGATTTGACTGACATATTGGCGACAAAGAAAAATCAGTCAAGCATAATAACATAACAAAAGCAAAGATTTCAATATAGTCAATCAATACATGGTGCAGGAATATTAAAATCTTAAAAGCACAACTTCTGTAGAATGAACAACTCTAGACATTTTAACTTTTTAAGAAATTGGCAAGGTAGCAGATCTTTGTGTTTAGCCAATAGAGACTGCACACTTTTAGGGAGAGCAAGTACAAGTGCAATACATTCAGCAACATGAAATTCCAATGTCATCCATATATTTTGGGAACACACAAGATTCTGGTTGCAGGCAAAAGATGCACATAGTATTTGTGCCAAGAAACGGGTAGATGTGAATAAATGTAATATCAGAGGCAGAACTAATAAAAACAAACAATGATGTTTTTGTTAAGTTGAGTGAGTATAAAATACAACTAGGAAGAAGAAACAAAAAGGAGGAACCCAATAAAGGGATGAACTACTTGCCTAAAAATAAAAAATGGCACAATACAGCAGCAGAGAGGCAGAACTCAAAATTGAAAACTTAAAAACAACCAAGAAATTGAAATTGAAAATCGCTGAAACAATAAGACAAAAAAGTTTGCAGACTAGTAAAAAATCTTACTCAATTGTCAGATATCTGCAGGACATGCAAAATATTCCAAGATCAATACTTGAGGGAAGTAGACAAAACCTTTAGAAACGAAATTTAATGAGGCCAAATATTGCAAATGATCTATCCTTAAATAAGGTGAAGGGCAGAAAAATGCATGCTACAGAAAAAGACATTTTTTTTCCGTTGAAAGACTTGAGGTAAAAGTGTCACCGGGATCAGTGGACTACAGCTTATGCGGTGACCATGAGGAATGATTTCCCTGCATCTCGAGAGCCAATGGTAATTGAACAACTGAATTAGCTACAAACCTATGAATGCAGCGCCTGTAAATGGACTCCATAAATATAGCAACGCAACTGACAAACAATAACCACTTAAAAAAAGGTACATTGGCAAACCAAAGAAGCTGATGAAGAAGAAAAAATTCTACCAAATCAGCAAGAAACAAAAAGAGACAAAACCAGAAGAATAACAAAAAGAGCTGCGAAAAAAATCACCTTTGGGAGGACACAATCAGACACAGAAGTAAACCTCCAGATTCCCCAAAACTAGAATCTAGATAGAAAATACATTGCTTCCTAACCTACTTTAAGAAGAAAAAAAAACTAAAAACTGTCCCTGAAACACAATAGTAGAACTGATTTATCAGATAGCAAACTTCCTACCAACAAAAAAAGGGAACCATCAGAAGACCACTTTTAATCCAGAAACGCAACCAAAAAAAAAGAGGAACAACCTTGAACCAGATCAGACCTTACAAATTCAGGAAACAGTCAAAACAAAACAAAAAACCCAGATCAATGAGGACCCAAACAGAAAAAACACAACCCCACCCAGATCAGATCAGGAAAGCACACAATAGCTAGAAGGCACCAAACACAAGGAAAAGGTTAAAAAAATCACAGACATGTCAGTCGGATCACAGTGATGAGAACAAAAACCAGGGTCAACGCTAGGGCAGCGAGAAAGCAATGAGATGAGGGAGGAATCTTTGTACTTACCCTGTTGGCCGAAGGCAATGTTGGAGCTTCCCCTCGCGCCCAAAAAAAGGGCCCCCGCCTCGCCTTAGCGGTACTGGGACAAGAGAAAGCACGGGAAGAGGAGAGGGCGCCGCCCTTGGCCGCCGACGCCGGTGGTGTCTGCTTTTAGTGGTGGAAGGAAGAGAGGGTTATGGAACAACAGAATGGAATATTTTCTGTCCTTTTTATTTATAGTTGTTATTGTTGGTAGCGGTTGGACTAGAGGAGGAGAAAACACACCGTCTCCTTCTTCTTTTAACTTTATTTTTTTATTTTCTTTCTTCATTTTATTTTATTTTCGTCATATAAATCATTAAATGAGTTGGTTAATGCAGTAAGAACCAATTAGACATCTAACACCGAAGATTTGAATGTCATTATGAGCTTTATTGTTCCCTTGGTTTTCTTTTTTTTTGACTTTCTATTCTAATAAAAATGAAGATTAATGTGCATGTCACGCGAGATTTCGATAACCTCTGACTTACGTTGCGTTTGGACTTATTATGTAAGTCAAGTTGGATTCGATGACCTATGAGAAGTAAAACATCATCTTGGCTTCTATTATATATATATATATATATATAAAGTCTATCTTTATTTTCAAATGATAAGGTCTTTAATTTTATCTGATCATTATGAAAATCATTTATTTATTTGAAAACCACAAATTATTTTAAAAACCTACTAAAATTTTAAATTTCAAATTTCAAAATCTTTTTCATTATCTTATTATTAAAACCCTCTCTCCTCGTAGCAAAAAAAAAAAGCATTCACACACTCCACCTCCCTGACGCCTACTGCCTGTCCCTACCTCTCCTCTCTCGTCGTCGTTTGCTCTCCTTTCACCTCTCGTCCCATCCTCTCAATCGCACTACACTGTCCTTACTAGATTCGAGTCTGCCAATCGCTCGCCCATCAATCCTGTGTCCATCCGATCTCATGCCTGTTGATCTTGTCCCATCGCTAGATCCCGTGCATGTCGATTTAGTGCCCGTTGATCTTGTCTTGTCTCTCGAACTCATGTCCATTGATCTCCCGCCCAATTGCCTGCTCCCTCTCACCATACAACACACCCCCGCCCCCCTCCCCTTGGCTTGTAGGTGGCGATGTCCTCGATTGACCTCGACTTGGGTCCAAGCATCCGATGAGCTTGGTCATGGCACAAAAGAATGACTACGGGGGAACAACCACACTGCAGAGAGGCCCTGAAGCGGCAGAGGGAGGATGCAGGGGGGACGACAGGGATGATGGCGGGCAATGTTTTAAATGTCGGTTTCGTATCGGACTTCGATAAATTAAAATAGATACGTGTCAGTAAAATGTCGGTATATCGGTATCGTGTCGATGGAAACACAGTAAAAAAAATACACATTTGTTTAAAAAACTTTCATGTCGATGTCGTGTTAGAGTTGTGTCGGTAAATTGAAAATAAAACACATGTCGATAAAATTTCGACAACACACATCAACATTTGGTACTATTATGGTAGGAGCAATGTGTTCTCAGAGGAGACAGCAAACGCATCGATGGTGACGACGGAGAAAGAGAAGTGCTTTGACAGGGCGGTCAAGTTGGAGCTCATGCTTGGGCTCAAGCAGCCCATCTCCTAATCACGTACCAACAACGACACAAGTCCAGCCACAGCCAAGTGCTGCAACTTGGACACACGTAAGTTGGATCTAACTCTTGATCTCACTGCTTGATGGTGGATGATGATGCAAAAAAAAAGAAAGAGCAATGAATGAGATAATCCTCCCTTAACCTAGAACACTCTCTAGACGCCTTCCTCTAGACAGCACGGCCACCCCCCACTTACTCCTCCACTCTTAGCTCATCTCACCTTTTTTTTTTTATTCAACTATGGACAATAGACGAGGAGGAGAAATAGGATTCAATTTTTTTATTTGTTACAACTTACATCATTTTTTTATTTGTTTTAGTAACACTAAAACAAAAACAAGGTACTGTAAAATTAAAACTGAAACTAAATTAAAACAGGAAAAGTAGTAAAACTAAAACTGAAACTAAAATTAAAAAATTAAAACATCACTACTAAAAAATAGATATTACCATATAAGAAGAGATATTAAAGTGTAATGAGATATAAATGTGATTCAGTTAACATAAAAATCTATTAATAAATGAAAATAGAAAGAAAATGGAAATTCATAAAACCACCATTACAACATAGGTAGTTTTGCTACTTTAAAAATCTAGATTTGATCTCAAACATGAGATGTGATGTTGATGGTAGATGATCAAGGACCTTATTAAACAAACGTAAAGACGAACCTTACCTAATAATTTGTCTCTATATATGTGTGTGTGCGCGTGCACATCCACGTTTTTTTGGTTAGAGGAAATGAGTGAAGATGAAGAGAGTATAGTGAGTGAATATTGTGGTGTTGTCTTCAATTGTCAATAACAAGGGCAAAACTACATGATGACAAGGTAGGGTTGATGTCCTACCTTGACTTTTGAAATGTATATATCTTTTCAAGACGGTTATATATCCTAATTAAATTTGAGAACCAACCTAAGTACATACATATTGTTATGATTAATATATGATAAAAATAGTTGAATAAGTAATAGAAAATAAGATGGATTGCAAAAAGTAAATACTAAAATCATGATCAAGGCACATATTCTGACCCATGACCCACACTCCTAACCAAAAGCTAAGCATGTCTAATAGCATTTAGTAATGATTATGGGAAAACAAATTATTTTCATAAACAGTATTTTTGAGAAAATTAGTTTTTACAGTTTTTTTAAGCTTTTATGTATAAATGAGAACTTGGAGCACTAAAATAATTTGGTAAAAAAAATGGTATTTGGTTTAACCTTTCAAAAATAAGCTTTTTTCTTCAAAAGCCAGTGTCAAGTATGAAACGAGAAGCTAGTTTGATTGAATCTCCAAAAAAAAAAACAAGGGCAAACAAGAAGGTATGGTTATAAGATGTGTGTCATACATACAATTAGTTTATGGTGTGCACATTGCGCCTTGGAGACAATAAAAGTTTGTGGTCCGAAGATGACCACTCTACTCCCCAGCAACTCTCGCATTGTAGTAGTGTAGTTAGAGTGTACTAATTTGGTCACATGCCGTCTGATCAGTTGTAGTCCTATCGGTCGCACCATGTCCTCTAGGAAAAGGACCAACTCTCCAACTCTGGTCATGATCGAGCTCGTACAATGGTGGTAGCGCTCTACCACAGACTCCAGGAGTCATATCTCTATCTGAAAATGAGGAATGGACAGAAAATGCCTAAACTTCATCTACTGAAGGTGCTCACGTTGAAATGGTGCCAATATTCATTAGCATGTGAAGACTTGACTCCAATGATAGTGACTCATAGTCGAAGCTCTAGCCTACGCGACACAAGGCATATTCATCCACAAGCGACGACAAGAAAGGAACTGAACTGAATTAAATGATTGGAAAAAGGATACCTGTCCTTTAGCCGCAAAATCAGCACGGGATGTGTCTTTACATGGTCCCAAAACTTGTACCTCATCGTAGGTTATGTGGGCCCACGAGTCTAGAGGAGCACCAACGTCACCCTTTGCCTCCTAATGAACAAAGTCAAGGATGTTCTAGTACCATGAATCAATCTTGACCACTGGTACAGCTAACTCCATAGTAGGACCAATGTCAGCACCGTTGGACTCAGTTTCCTCAGATTCCTCATAAGAGTGGCCAACGAGGTAGAGCTCTCTAAGCCACTAGAACTACTCGTCGACTCAAATGTCTTGGTCCCCAAAGCAAGAGTGGGGGTAGAGACTGGAATAGTCATCTCCATGCCCATAGCCTCTACTATCTCAACATCTGCCTACATCGTGACCACAGCCACGGGAGACTTTGCCGCTATAGGCTCCTCCACCACTAGTGTCGAGGTCGGTTCCCAAACACCAAACAGTGAGGGCTAGTCGTCCATGCGAGCAAGTTTATTCAGCCTCATGTATACGTTTTAGTAATGAGGCATCCACTGCAAAGAGAACCAACGAGCATCAGTGACCTGCTCAGAGGAGAATTGAAGAAGAATCCAAGCAAAGAATGAGAAGAAAGGGGAGCACACCTGTGTTGTCAACGCATCAACGCACACTGTCAATCATAGTCACCACATGAAGGGAAGAGGTGTCGCTACCACCATTGCACTCGTGCCCTAGCCCCAGCAGTCGACTTTGTCTAGGGAATGGCGTCTATCGCCTTACGTTGAAGAAGCTCAAAAGGCAAAGGAGAAGTCATGACCATCGCTAAACAAGAACAGAGGAAGAGTTGAGAGTGGGAAAAGTGAGAAAAGCCAAATAGCTCGTGCCTTTAACTACTCGATGCATAAGATGCATAAAACATGTATTTTATGTTAGACACATAAAAACATGTGTTTAACAGTAAGCCAAACTCCCAAGTGTTAGACGCACAAAACCTAGTGTCATATGTTAAATGCATATTGTTATGCGTCCAACACTTCTGATACAGGGGTTCCTGAACTTGCTCTACTTTGTCATTTGATTTACAAAAATACCATATACACATAAAATCAGAAAATGGAAATTTTCATTATTTTGAAGGATTACAAATTCACTACACCTTTGGTTCTTTGCAGATTTAGACTAGATCATAATAGCCAATGTGATTGGTAGACCTCTTGTTCACTAATTTACAGGTCATAGGACGATGGTCCCCAAGGAGAGTGCAGGCTGCACTCGAAGAAAGGGGAGCTTAATTGCATTCAGATCATGATAGCCAATGTTATTAGTGGGCCTCTTGTTCACTAATTCATGAGTTATAAGACAACGATCACTGTGAAGAGTGTAGGCTACATTCGATGAAAAGACACTTGATTATGATAAATTACATCCATCCATATAAGACAAATTCCCAAGCCATCCTAGTGTACCAAGTAGGCAATGATGGAGGAACTTTGATTCATTATAGTCAACGCGATTAGCAAAGATGAGGTCAAACCCCTTTGCTTGACACCTGGAAACATCATAGGCCTCTTTCTCACTAATTTACGTATCATAGGACAACAGTCCCTATAGAGAGTGTAGGCTACACTTGATGAAAGGACACTTGATTATGACAAATTGTATCCATTCATGTGTCTATCCACTCTAAATAGTGAGACAGAGTCTCAAGTCATCTTGATATATAAATCAAAGCAGGTAATGACAGAGGAACCTCACTATCTAGGATTTCCTTGCATTTCTTTGCAAGAGACAAAGGACGTAATGACAGAGGAACCTCGGGCATTGTAATGATAGAGGAACCTCACTAAATAGGGATTTCCTTGCATGCCTTGTATATCAAGACCATCTCTCTTGCATTTCCTTCAGCATGCATCTATTCAAAGCATATCATAATGCATCATGAGTGGTCGTTGGAGTCGATTATCTCCAACCTATCCAACCTTGTTAGGATTTCCCCACCCTAGTGTTGGTCATCCTCCTTAGACTTTCTCACTTTAATGCTAGTTGTCTTTTTATTACTTTGTGTTGGATTTCCTCACCTTTGAACTCTTTAGGCAATCCTTGAGGCCAAGTCTCTTTCCCTAGTGGTAGTATTTAGTCTCATATCCAATGGTTTTCCTTGTCAGATTTCCTCACGATGAGCCAGTTGTCATGACCTTTGTAACCCCTTAAGGCAATCCCTAAGACCAAGTCTGTTTCCATGGTGGCAGTATTTAGTCTCATATCTAATGGTTTATCTTGTTAGACTTCCTCACCATGAGTCGGTCGTCTTGACATCTTTCACTTGCTTAGGCAATCCCTGATGTTGAGTCTCTTTCCCTAATGACAACATTTAGTTTCATATCTAGTGATTTACCTTTTCAGAATTCCCTGACATAAGCTGGTCATCTTGACCTCTTTGACATTCTTAGGTAATGCCTAAGACCAAGTCTCTTTCCCTAGTGGCAGTATTTAATCTCATATCTAGTGGTTTACCTTGTCAAACTTACTCACCATGAACTAATCGCCTTAACCTCTCTGATCTCCTTAGGTAATCCCTGAGGCCGAGTCTTTTTCCTAGTGGTAGCATTTAGTCTCATAGCAAATGGTTTATCGTGTCAAACTTCTTCACCATGAGTAAGTCGTCTTGTGTCACACCTCACATTTTCCACACTAATTTAAAACAAATTAAATTACTGGAAAATTAAAGCCAAACAGTAAATACTTAACTACTAGGAACCTGTGTGTGCGCTAGGAGACTCCAGACTATATGCACTACGCTAAACTTCTATATGCCTGCACTTGCAAACCAAAAACACGAGGAAAACACATGAGTGACAGAAGTCACCCAATACGCATCCCACGAAAACCGCGGAAAACAAAACTATAATCTATTTTCCTTTTAAATTCATTTCGAAAACCATTTTCGCAAAACTTCTCAAATCAGGTCCACACTGGCCAAAACCACAACTGAGGCTCTATTAGCCCAAAACCACAAGCAAAGGCCCTCAATGGCCAAAACCACACACAGTGAGTCGGAAAGCCCAGCGCCAAGCAACCAAACTCTGGCCACACACAGTCCACCGAGGAGTGACTACGGCATTCTGCACTGCCACGGTGAAGCCACCCTGTGCAAGAGTGATCACCGTCCCATGATTCTCCCTAACTGGAGAACCCTCACAAAGCCAATCCCTCCCTGGGAAGGCTGTCATGTCTCTCAGGACACTACCAGCTATGGGGCACGTGTCCCACTCCCACTAGCCACCACAGAGTCCGCCTCCTCACGGCGTCCTCCACACATGGTGCTCAGGAGGGAGTGTCATACCTCCACACCCGACGACACCCGAGCATTAGTGCTTACAGTGATAGCAAGAGTATTATACCTCCCCGTCATGCCACAAGACACATCAACCGCAGACCACAACCCTAGTCTTGAGACGATAGTCAAGGAGTCTCATACCTCCAGGACCCGATGCCCCTCAGCCTCAGGTATCTCGTGTAGGATCGAATAGCTCCTCTAGAGGGGGGGTGAATAGAGAATTAACACTTTTTAAATTACTTTGATCAGTTTTTACAGATTAATGAAAAATTGCATACAAGGAGATTATTTAACAGATATAATCAAGCTTAACTACTTATGCAA
>JAMKQA010051457.1:0-21688 GCA_024699735.1 Posidonia australis | reverse complement strand
GAGACGAGTAAAACCGTTTTAAAACATTAAAACCATACAATAAAATCATTGGAAAAGGTTAACATGAGCCAGAAATGGGCAAGGATCCCTGTTACGCATGAGGAAGGTATTAGGCACCCTCGTGCACCCGAGAAATCGGTCTTTCATGGGTTTTTCGTTTACTTATATGAAATGTTGGCTTTTGAGCCTGTTTCTGTACATCCGAGAGCGATATGCCATGCACGACTACATGCAAGTGGTGCCTTATGCTAAACATAGGTAGAGAGACTGTAGGGTGTGTCCTAATGCTCTGAAAGGTCACCCAAGTGGTGGATCAAACACCGGTGCAAAGATATTGCACGGATATAACCACGGATCCAACAATATCGGATGGCTAACGTCCTCACTTTGCTATATGCAAAACCTAAGCTACCATGCACAAATATGGATGAAAACAGACTGGAGTCATACTGATATCTCTAGGAGGACACTCGAGGAAAACTAAAGGTAAAGCAAACCAGAAATCATGCTAAATACCATGCCAAAAAGTTACTGTGTGTAATGAAAAACAGGCAGGTGCGCTTGTGTGGTGCGCCTATCTGATGCGCCACCTATGTGCGCCTATGTGGTGCGCCACCTATGTGCGATATTGATGTGTGCCAGAAAAGTGTGCTAGTGAAGTGATATAAAATTTTGCAAACATGCATAAATTCATCTGAAAACGCATCATGGACATCTAAAAGACCTGATCACATGTGAGTGAGTTTCCCCCTCTTCCACAAGGTCATAAAGGAAAGAAGAAACTCAAGAAAACATGACATGGGCCTTGTGCTCAATGGCAATATGCCTCACACAAGACCACACAACCCTACTCTGATAAAAGCCAATGAATCCTAGCTATGCTACCTGGGTCTAGATCATAAACTGAAGCAAAAGAACTCTACACAGAGAGTCTTGAAAAGCCACCAGTTCACCAAATCCAAGTAACAAGCTAACTTCATTAGATGCAAAACTAAAACAAACAGGGCTATTATATGTTGAAATTATGCATAAATGATCGTGATATATCAGAGAACAAACACCAGAAAGATCAAGGTCCAAGACAATCAAAATAACATGCAGATCATGATGCAAAATTGGCTGCTTGCACCCTGTGACCAGACTGTTGCGCCAGTTATGTGCTCCAATCTGGTGTGCCAGCCTGGTGCACTCCAGATACTCTGTTTCAGACTGTGGTCTGACTTCAGAGCCTGGATCAAATGCATGCAGACAATCACTTGAAAGATTATTCATATCATTATTTCAGATGTCAGGGAACATAATCATGTTAAGAAATCAAATCTTGAACATTCACTTCATTCTCTCCTTTCTAATCATTTTCAAGGGTTCACAAGGATTGCAGCTACACATGTTTTCTTTATAATGCATGGATGTATCTTGGATGATTTAAATAGCATGGAAATATAATATGGGATGCAAAAGGCGTGTCATAGTACAAGCAAACATTATAATAGCCAAACATCAAATATGATATGGTTTAGCACACTCTCTTTCTGATTGAAGGACCATGATTGAAGCTTGGTCCTGGTGATTCTGGCTGCGGTGGTGAAACAACTACTTTCCCTTCCTGATTCTGTCGTGCTCTGCTAAGTCTTCCGCGAGCACCTCCAATTATTCTTGGAATAAAATGTCCAGATCTCCAACCGTGTCATCTGTCAGGCTCTTTGAGTTTGCCTTCTGAGTAAGATCTTGTACTGTTGCTGCCTGACGCATTGCCGACTAGTCTGACACTGAAAGCATTGTACAACTCTGGAACTGCTCACATGTCTGACTTTGATTGATCATTTTCCTCATAAGACTCTTTTGGACAAATCCAAACTGCTGGTGATTGTGACATTGAGACTGTAAACGGACTTTGGCTTGGATTCAAGACACTTGCACTGGTGAAGTTAGTTAAATCGCGGGAAATAATCATCCTTAGGGACTTACAGGAGCATGGGGATTTCTTCTGCTGGTATTGATACTCGTATCCCAATCTTCCGTGCTCTCTCCATTCTTCCGCCTTGACTGGTTTGTCGATTCCTTAGCCGTATCGCCCAAGGGGTTCCTTTCTCGTACCCCCACTTGCGACACAAGTTTTTGACCATCAGACGGGGGTCATTGTGAACGGCCAAATGGCTGACACGCTCGAGAGCGGGAATGAACTTAACCGGCACAAACCGGTTGACACAATGTAGAATATCAGAAGGTTTGGAACTAGAGCAGAGACTGCCTCAACGATAGGACGAGTCAAACTAATTGACTCCTCGGAATCACCAAGGAAGGATAGATACAACTGACATGGAAAAGGGCAGAATACATCATGAATAAAATCGGTAAGACGAATAAAAGATCAGATAGAATCAACAAGAAAGATGGAATTGACTCCTGAAGGGCCTGCTGCTTCCATTGCTGAATGTTGAGGTAAAGGCTGGCTAACTATGTTGGGTTGCGTTGGTGGTGCTTGTGTGGCTGCTGATGCGGGCGTGGGGCCTGCCACCTGTGTGCCAATGACAATGACCTTCTGGTCAATCAAGTCCTGGATTGCGTTCCTTAGTGTGAGACAATTATCCGTCGAGTGGCCTGCGACTCGATGGAAATTGCAGAATGCGCTCGCATTATACCATGCAGGAACACCATGATGCGTCAGCCTGGTGCGTCCGAGGCGGCAAAATTGGCTTCTTGCACCCTGTGACCAGACTGATCCGTCAGCTTGGTGCACCAGTTATGTGCTCCGATCTGGTGTGCCAGCCTGGTGCACTTTAGATACTCTGTCTCAGACTGTGGTCTGACTTCAGAGCTTGGATCAAATGCATGCAGACAATCACTTGAAAGATTATTCATATCCTTATTTTAGATGTCAGGAAACATAATTATGTTAAGAAATCAAATCTTGAACATTCACTTCATTCTCTCTTTTTTAATCATTTTTAGGGGTTCACAAGGACTGCAGCTACACATGTTTTCTTTATGATGCATGGATGTATCTTGGATGATTTAAATAGCATGGAAATAAGATATGGGATGCAAAAGGTGTGTTATAGTACAAGCAAACATTATAATAGCCAAACATCAAACAGAACTTCATTGAGAAAGCAACATAAACTTCAACCTAAGCAAGATAATGCAAGTGAACATCCATATAGCAAAGGGTGCAAGCAAATATCAACACAACGAGAACAAGTATTGACAACATAAAAACGTTGTACTACATTTGCAGTGTGTGCTCTATGTAAAGTATCATGCAAAGATTACATGGAAGTGTTAAGCGACATACCTTTGATGTACTCCTTGGTGACTCGAGGTGGCATCTCCTTGGTGCTTTGGACACAGCTAGGGATGGTCAGGGATGCAAGAGAGTGCTCAGGAATGCAAGGGAGTTGGTTGCTAAGAGTGGGTGGACAGCCAAGAGAGAAGAAATGTTGCTTATGGATGGCCTTTTAAAGAGGATCAAGAGGTAACTCCTTGGGATGCAAAAGGCCTCGAAACTCAACAGCCTTGCATAGATTCATGAGGAATATTCGCAAGTGAAGGTTACAAGCACAGAATACGGAAAGCCAATAGCCAACACCCTGAAAAGTGGTTGTGCGCCAGCTTGGTGAGCCACCTTGGTGCTCCACATTGGTGCTCTCCATTGGTGCTCCAGATCTAACTGCTTGAATTGTAAATTGGACCATAAGTTTGTTATAGGCTTAGGGTAACCAAGATACCAAATAAAGTTTGAATGAGGTTAGGCTTACCGTATCCAAAGCAACACTTCTAGAGAGTTCACCTATGAGCCCTTCAAAATCGAGGTGTCTACAGTAGGTACTCCTCTTGCTTAGGGGAAAGGAGCAATTGTTGCACGATGAGCACAATACCATTGTCTTTATAAGCAACATTGTCCTTGTCGAAGGTAGCTTTATTGTCATTCTAGTTGACCATGCTTTCTTCTTTTGATTCTACGTAATGGATTATGGCTCTTTGTGGACATTGGTTGGAATGGTGGCTAAGCTGGTCGCAACGGTAGTATTGTATTGGTTCTAACTTGGAGTATGGGTTTGGTCTGTCTCCTTCTTGTTGATTGGTCCTTTGACATTGGCATGGCTTGAATCTTCTTAGGCCGTTATCGTAGTTGGGTTGGTGTAGCAGCCTCTGCTTTGGTTCAGCTTCACCTCCGCACATGTCCTTGACATCTCAACGTTCATTATCGTTAATCTTTTAAGCTAAGACTTAATCTTTAGTGCAATGCATATGGCGTCGAAAAGGGAGTGAATAAGCTGGAGAACAAATTGGTTTGGCATTGGGAGCTTGAGTCTATTGATGAATCTTGTGACTAGTTGTTCTTGAGTCTCACTTAACTCATTTCGATCAATAAGACAATTGAACTCTTGCTCATAAGAACTAATAGTTCGGGATCCTTGTCTACAAATTTAGAGTTGTTGGAAGAGTATGTGCTCATAATTAAGTGGTAAGAATCTCTTCTTTGTCAGTTGCTTCATCCGCGCTCAAGAACGAATAGCGGTTTTGCCTTGTCGAGCAGGATTGGACTAGACCTGATCCCAACATGTCACCGGTCCCTTCTTGAATCTATAGGACACCAACTTTACTCATCGTTCCTCGAGTATCTCCATGTCGTTAAAGAAGGTTTCAACCTCTCAAACCTAATCAAGAAACTATTCGATTTTGCAAATCTCGGTGAAGGTTAGTAGGTCGATTCTCATTTCGAATCCTCGAGAATCTCTCTCTTGCTCTCAGGTTCTCCTCATGCAATTCATGTTCATCAAAGTTGTCATCATCATTGGTGTTATCCACAACAACCACCCTTCTTTTGTTCACGTACTTTTACTCCATGGTTTCCTTTGGGATCAACATGAAGTAGGCCGAGAGCGCTATGCAAGGCCTGGATTTGTTGTTCGATTCTCGTTTGGAATTGTTGAAACTTCTTCCATGTGAGTGGGATATCTTCTCCTTTGTGTCTGTCATCCATCGCACTTGGTTAAGCAAGACTCTAGTATCAACTGACGCAGTAACAGAAGATTGTGTCGTCATTGTGTTGACGACCATGATGCAAATAGGTTGAATTCGAAGCCTTTTGAACATGTAACTCTTGGAATCCATTAAGAGATCTTCGAGTCCACGAAGAATATAGGGAAAGCTAAAGAGATTTTATTGATGATTATTAAATGATAATGATATACCCTAAGACTCACCTGAGTGTTTATAGTTTCAAAACAAAAGATAACTACTCCTAATCCTACTCAAATTTGAATTTAAATAAACTAAAGATAAAGAAGATAATGCATAAAGATAAGGAAGATAATGAAGGTAATGCATGGCACACGCAAACTTCATGTCCCTGCATCAATCCACATAATTACAATATAGATTATATGTATTCTGCTTTTGTTTGGATTATTTCTAATGGGGTATGATATTATTGTACATTTAAATTATAACTCCACATAAAATAATATCTTCATTAAATGTCCTAGACAATTTGTTGTACAACCATAATATAGATTAAAAATACTTCATTAATATATCATGCATATAGTAGCACAGATGCTAATAGATCTCAACCATCCAAGACTGAGCATCTGTTGGTGGGAGGCGGTGAAGTGTGGATTTAAGACTGGTATTTTTGTAAAATATATGATGAGTGAACAATGTAAAACTATACAAGGTGTTAGTGTATTGCAGAATTTTCTTATTTCAATTTAAATCATCTCTATTTAAATTTTCAACTACCATACTATTTTAAATTTAAGCTATTACTTTAGAATAAAAAAAAAATCTTTTTAAATATCTTGAAAGGCTTCCATATAAGTACATTGTAAATTAAAACAATCTATTTTTTTAGTTTAAATCATTCTATTTGACTTTTTCAATAATTATTTTAAAATTTAAACTACAACATCACATATTCGCATTCATGATAACAGAAAATTACAATAATTCTATAAATGATTTTTATTGTCAACGCTCCTAGATGGCTAGAAACAAGAAAATAACATACTTAGAATTTAACAAACATACTTAGAATTTAATAAAAAATCAATTAATTTAACAATTGATATAATTATTTTTATTATGTATAGTAATTACACGAATAAATTTTTTTAATAGATATCAAAAATTTCAATCGTGATCGTTTATTCCAAATTCTAAACAGGATCGAATCATACATTCGTACGTAGCATTACTCCAAATGACTCCTTGATTCCCGGTCACCACTGTAACCGAAGGCTCTCTTTCGCGGGATTTGAAGAGGAACCACTACTATTTATACCTAAGGCCGCTCTTTCCTCTACACTTTCTCAACTTCTCTCTCTCTACTCTGCATCTCCTTCTTTTCCACTTCCAATCTAGGGTTTCTCTCACACTACCATGCGATGATGATGCGGCGAGGATCATGCCAGCACTACCACCACCACCGCCCCGTTCGCCCTCCGCCGCAGCCACAGTACGCCCACCGGCGCCCCCGGGACCCCTGCTCCCAAATTCCACTCTCTGTGGTCGTTCTCGAGTCCGGCCGTGATCAGAAAGGCTTGAGCGTGAAGGAGCTAAAGGAGTACATTGCCAGGTGCCCGTCCAGGCCGGATTCCGTTGATTTCCCCTCGGGACTTGTGGGAAGGCTCTTATTCCGGCAGTGGAGCAGGGCATTGGAGGCTTTCGTCTACTTCTGGGGAAGGTGTCTTGATGGTTCCCATAATTTGCCAACCCCCAAGGTTGTTTCCACCGAGAATGTGGAGGAGGAGAAGGCTTCCCGGCTCCGGGAGTTGTTCGCGGGGCGTGCCCGGGGATTGCTGGTTTGTGAGGCAGTGAGGAAGGTTGAGAAGAAGATTGATGAGGTGACGGCGCAGATTGAGGAAGTTAAGATCTTGCTCAAGGGGCATAAGTCGTTGAATGTGTTCTACGAGCTGAAGGCGAGGAGCGACGCACTTGTGTCGGAAAGGCAGCAGCTTCTGGACAGGTTGGAAGAGTATAGGGCAGGGATTAACAGTTTGCTTGCTCGGCTAGAAGAGCAGCAAGGGGGGAGTAGTGCGAAGGAGACGGTTGAGGGCGAGGTTTTTGAATTGGGGGATGTGTTGGACTGGCGCAGGATCCAAATGATGATGGCAAGGGAGTGCAGGAGGCTGGAGGACGGCTTGCCTATCTATGCTTGCAGGAGAAAGATCCTCAGTTGTGTGCTCTCGAATCAGGTGCGCGGGAGCTGCCTGTATTTCTTTTTTAATGGTGCTTCTGTACTTTCAACTGAAATACGTGGCTTGATTTGGCTTGTTTAAGTAGTTTTATCACCTGATGTTTCTTCTATCTTTGTTCTGACATAACTTGGCGGTTTTTTGGATGTGGCTTTTACTCCTTTCCTGTCTGTTATTTACATTTATGTTATTCTGTTTAGAAAACTAAAAGGGAGGCAGAGCTATGTTGGTATTTTCTTTTCTTCTGAATGAAGGATTCCTGCGTGATCTGAATGTCTGATTTTTGCTGCTTCTTTACTGCATCAGCACATTCAAACTCTGCTTCTTTCATTCCTTTACTTTGGATAACCATTTTATTGTTACAATGTATTACATTATCCTGAGTATATTGTTGATATGGAACCTATTGGGGTAACATTGAAAAGGCAAACTAGTTTTGTGTTTGTCTAGTATAAGGTTAGTTTTCTTACATACAAAGAAAAACTACATATTTTTCCTTTAATGATTGTAAATTAGTTGCTTTCTACACACATACACACACACATATAATATATATATATATTTATATATGTATATATATATATATAGAGAGAGAGAGAGTATTAAAAACAAAAAACTACTAATTCAAGAAGTAAAAGACACCCAAGCTGAGGACCCATAAGTCTCTATAGCCCCAAAACAAGCTCCGCTCCAAGCTCTCTGTAAGGTTTCCTCGCAATTCTATTCTTTTCTGTGGAAAATACTTGTGTTCCTGGTGATCCAGATGCTCCGGTTAATGGCATGAAAACTTAGACATTCAATCTTCATTGCAAGGGAGACCTTTTCAAGAAACTGCTAGTTGAAGTGGGTCCAAGTTTCTCACAGTGATCTGACACCCCAGGTGGCGGATCTTGTTCTTATGGCAACGCTATCTTGATAATATTATTACCATGGTTGCTCTTACAGGTAGCAAATACCAAAAAATTGGTTTGTACGGAATCATTTCTTTTTCCTTGTAGCGGTGACCTTACATTGAGGATCTTTAATGTGTTTCTGTATTTTTCACAAGAAATTTTGCAAATGATTTACAGGCCACATCAGTCATCTTGCATGTCCATGTGTGTGCTCAGTTGTTTTTAGAAAGATGCGTCTGTTGAGGTTATTGACACACATTTCATCTTAAGTGATTTTTTCATGGATTGTTGAATGTTAGTGTAGTCCAACATCGGCTAATGTAGGGATACACTTGTGTTGACATATAGATGTACTCCTTCACTTATTAGCTTTTGGGTTGAATATACAGTTCCAATGCGGAACCATAGCTAGAAAGAGGTCCAAAGGGTCTCAATCTGCGCAAGTGACACATATCGGACCCTAAAGAGGTCATCTGTGAGGAAGAGTGTCCTACATCAATTATGTAGGGACTAGACTTGTCTCGACACTTAAATAATCTCCCCCACTCATTTGCCAATTGGTTTTTTGAGTTGGATGTCTGAATTAAATTCCCCTTAGTTCCATTTGGTTAATATGGCATGGTCTTTCTTTTTTCTTATTTCCTCAATTTTAAGATGGTTCTGCAAGTTCATGTGCCTAGTGGGTGATTGATATTTTTATTCTTGAAAATCTGCTTAAATTTCTACTACTCTCATTCTCCACATTTTGTTTAGAGTTTTGAGCGACATCAATTGCAATTCCAGTAGACTGCTGTGCCAGAAGTAGTTGTGTTGTTGATGCTGGCAAATTTATCTGCCTTGTTAACACATGAAATGCACAGTTGTCTTAGAAATGCTATAATTTATGATTACAGCTAAGTTTTACACCTGCAGGTAACTGTCTTGGTTGGGGAAACTGGCTCTGGAAAGAGCACACAGTTGGTGCAGTTTCTTGCAGACACAGGTCTAGCTGCTGATGGGTCAATTGTATGCACTCAGCCTCGCAAAATTGCAGCATTGTCCTTGTCTCAGAGGGTAAGAGAAGAAAGTTATGGTTGCTATACGGATAACTCTGTAGTTTCATATCCAACATATTCATCCTCCCTGAGGTTCAACTCCAAGATAACATTCATGACTGATCACTGTCTCCTACAACATTGTATGAATGATAAGAGTTTGGTGGGTGTCTCATGTGTTATTGTTGACGAAGCCCATGAAAGAAGCTTAAACACTGATCTTTTACTAGCCTTGGTCAAGAAACTGCTACTCCAAAGGTTTGATTTAAGACTTATCATAATGTCTGCGACTGCAGATGCAATCAAGCTCTCCGACTACTTTTGTGGTTGTCAAACTGTTCATGTGATGGGGAGAAACTTTCCTGTTGAGATAAAATATATTCCTGATGTCTCTACAGAGGCTTCTTGGGTTAACTTTACTAAACAGGTTTCTGGAAATTCTGTTTCTTATGTTTCAGATGTTGTTAAGATGGTCAGTGTGATACACAAGACAGAGGAAAATGGAGCTATTCTTGCATTTTTGACTTCTCAAGCAGAAGTAGAATGGGTCTGTGAGAATTTTCAGAGCCCTTCTGCCATGGTGCTGCCATTGCATGGGAAGCTGTTGTGTGATGAACAATGTCGTGTATTCCAAAATTATGCTGGAAAAAGGAAGATCATTTTTTCAACAAACTTAGCTGAAACGTCGCTTACAATTCCAGGTGTTAAGTATGTTATTGACTCTGGCATGGTAAAAGAAAGCAGATTTGAAGCATCCAGTGGCATGAATGTGCTCAAGGTTTGCAGGGTGAGCCAAAGCTCTGCTCGACAGAGAGCAGGACGAGCTGGTCGAACAGAACCAGGGAAATGTTACAGACTCTATTCAGAGTGCGAATTTCAGTTAATGCAATTGCACCAGGAACCTGAAATTCAAAAAGTCCACTTGGGCATTGCAGTTTTAAGAATTCTTGCGTTGGGAATAAAAAATATGAAAGAGTTTGAGTTCATTGACGCCCCAAGTATGAAGGCCATTGATATTGCTATCCAGAACTTAATCCGTTTAGGAGCCATCTCTTATAAAGATGATGTACTAGAGTTGACTAGCACAGGTTGGAGTTTGGTGAAATTGGAAATTGAACCAAGACTTGGGAAAATTATTCTTGAGTGCTTTGAACATGGATTAAGCAAAGAAGGAATTGTACTGGCTGCTGTTATGGCAAATGCCAGTAGCATATTCTGCAGAGTTGGCACTGATGAGGATAAACTAAAAGCTGATTGTCTTAAGATACCATTCTGCCATCCTGATGGTGATCTCTTCACTCTACTGTCAGTTTACAAGGAATGGGAACAAGAAGAAAAGAATAGGAATCTTTGGTGCTGGCAGAACAGTATCAACGCCAAATCCTTGAGAAGATGCGAGGAGACTGTGCGGGAATTAGAAAGTTGCCTTCGTCATGAACTAAAGATAATTGTTCCTTCTTACTGGAAGTGGAAACCAAATGAATCTTGTTATAGTAAGCTGTTGAAGAAGGCCATTCTTTCTTCCCTCTCTGAAAATGTAGCCATGTACAGTGGTTGTGAGCGTCTTGGTTATGAGGTGGCACAAACTGGTGAAAATATACAACTTCATCCTTCATGTTCTTTGCATATATATACCCAGAAACCAAGTTGGGTGGTATTTGGTGAAATCTTATCAATATCAAACCAGTATTTAGTTTGTGTAACTGCTATTGAATGGGAAACTTTGTGTTTAATTCAGCCTCCCCCTTCATATGATATCTCAAAGATGGAGGACCAGAAGATGCAGACGATGGTTATTAAGAGAGTTGGTAGTCATCTTCTTAGAAGATTGTGCGGCAGAGGGAACCATAATCTGCAGTGTCTTGTTTCTCGTGTTAGAAGCCTTTGCAAGGATGCCCGTGCTGACATTATCGTGGACTTTGACAATGAGGTGATTAACTTGTTTGCCTCATCAAAAGATATGGAAGTGGCTTCTTCTCTCGTAAATGATGCTGTGAGTTATGAAACAAGATGTGTACAGAATGAGTGTATTGAAAAATATTTGTTTCAAAGTGGACCTAATGTTTTTCCCAGTGTAGCTCTCTTTGGTTCTGGTGCTGAAATTAAGCACCTTGAGCTTGAGAAGAGATTTCTAGCTGCAGAAATATCCCATCCAGATGCTCACACACTAGATGATAAAGAACTTCTTATGATGGTTGATAGATTTGTGCCCCACATATCTAGTTTCTGTAAGAATGCTGCAAGCGGACAAAACAACAGTGTAGTGTCAGATGTATGGGGTACGATAACATTTCTCACTCCTAAAGCATCTGCAGAAGCTGTAGAAAAGCTTAATGGAGTGGAATTTTGTGGTTCCTTGTTGGCGGTACGCCCTATAACATCATCCAAAGGTGAGCATAAAATGTACCCGTCTCATGGCATAAGAGCCAAACTTTGCTGGCCACGTAAACGTAGCAAAGGGGTTGCATTTGTTAGATGTGCATGGCAAGATGCTGCTTTCCTTGTTGAGGATTTTTCTAATTTGGAAATTTCTGGAAGTCACGTTCGTTGTGAGGTGAGTAACAAGTATTTGGATTGTGTTGTTGTGGCTGGATTTGATAAAGATATTCCAGAGCCAGAAATCTTTGACGTCATAAGAAGTGCGACAAAGCGACATATCATTGATATCACACTTTTGCGAGGAGTTGCTGTTGATCAACCCTCATGCAATGCTTGTGAAGAAGCACTTCGAAGAGAAATAGCTCCCTTCATGTCCAGCAGAAATCATCCAGGTGGTTGCAGGGTAGAAGTGTTTAGTCCTGACCCAAAAGACACCATGATGAAAGCTATAATCACCTTTGATGGGAGTTTACATCTGGAAGCGGCTAAAGCCTTGGATCATCTCCAAGGGAAAGCACTCCCTTTCTGTCAACCCTGGCAGAAGATAGTGTGCCAACATTTATTTCGTAGCTCCTTGTCCTGTCCTCGTAATGTCTATTTTGTTATAAAGAATGAACTGGATTGTGTGCTTAAAAGCTTCAGACGTCTTAAAGGTACTCTCTTTTATTCAAGGTTTTCACCTGATTTTTTGACTTGCAATTTGTTTTAAAAGTAATATTTTGACTGATCAGTGGTAGTGCAATCATCTTAGTTGACAGAAGGAAATATCTGCAAAAAGATCTTAGATTTTTATGAGACGATATTTGGCTTAAAATTTTAAAAAAAAGGCTTCTAGGGTTGGTGATTTTTTGAAGTTATGGTTGTATTGTTAAATGAAAATTTATTCTTAACTTGAAAAAAAAAACATCTGTATTTTGTTTTGATAGACAAAATTGATACTTTGGATTTCATAAATAGATCAAGCTCATTTTATGTTCCCATACAAAAGATAATATGTATGATCTTGCATTTTGCCATGTTAAGGTTTTCCATTCCATGCGGTCATAAATTTTCTTAGTTCTAGTTTCCTTTGCTTAGGAAGTCGTTCATGGCTATTCTTCTATAGAAGTTGGGGTGTTTTCCCTGCTAAACTAATTCTGGAAATACACTTCTTAATAAAAAGTAACAACCTATGACAGTCAAATCCTTAACGCCATTTTTCCTAAATCATGTGTAAGAGAAAACATGATTCCTCAAAGAGAGAACAAGACTACCGCTGGAACCACGACTATCGAGCACTGACATTGCCCTCAAGCAATGCATGCAAATGTGGGAGATAGAGGTGGCTGACATCAACTGCTTCCCTTTCAAACTCCTTGTGGGAGTAGGATGCCACTGAATGGCTGAACCCAACTACAGGTTACTATTGCCTGTGAAACCCATTTCCTGCTGGTGACCGTGTCTTAGACCCATTGCTCCATGTCCAATATCAGTTTGGCATGAGTGCATGCCACAGTCACTGAGTCATTGCTCATGTGCTCTGCAGCCTTGTGTACTGCCTGAGGTTGCCTCAAACTTTCACATATCCACATCATCCTTACGTCCTTTGGCCTATCGTTGAGAGCAAAGAAGAGCTTCTTTAGATGTCGACGACAACCTTCATTGGATGTCCACTATGACCCTTCCTCTGTACACACAAGGTCTTTATTACTTTGTTTTCCTTCTCATGCATGCCATCTCATAACTGTTAGTTTAGATATTTTTTATTAAACCTATTAAGCTGAGTCAAGTTTCTTTATTTCTTGATTTGTTAAGAAGCACAGACCAAATTCATATCAGTTTTTCACAGGAAATCCCTTTCTATTATTCATATCTTGTTCCAATTTTCTCTCTGTTCCAAATTATTGTTTATTTTTTGATTGATCATTGCAACATTTTCACTGTGAAGATGATCACTTTGTAGAAAACCATATTCTGCAGCATTTTTTCCTAAGTTTAAATTCCATAAGATACTTTAAAAAAAAGAGACAAATATAGTTGAAAACATCTAAAATAGAAAATAATGATTGGATTAAAATATGGAATTCTGAATAAAATATTTATTTATGTAAGAAACTTTTTATTATATGGCCATGAAGTAAGAATGCCAACAGCGCCTAGTATGATTTCTAAGTATGGTACAGCGGTGGATGCTTACTGTTCCATCCGAAGGCTACTAGTATTGGATGTTTGAATAAATTCCAAAGGAAAAGAGACTGAGTTAGGGAGTTTCCTGTATTGCTCAGCACAACTGACATTTTTCTCGAGCGGACCGTATGAGATTCTTCTGATTCCAGATTCTTTTTTTATTAGGATTGGGTCTTGGGTTTTCTCTATTTGATTTTCCATGTATTACCCCACCCATTTTTATTAGGTCATCCTTACTGTAGATGTTTACCATTCCATTGGAAGGCTACTAGCATGGGGATGTTTGAATAAATTCCAAAGGGAAACAGACTTAGGATTTTTCCATATTGCTTAGCACAACTGACATTTTTCTCGAGCTGACTGTATTCTGTATGATGTTCTTCTGATTCCAGATGCTTTTTAATTAGAAACATGTCTTGGATGTTGAGTATTTAATTTTTCATGTATTACACCACTCATTTTTATTTAGTCGTTCTTAAGAATACTTGTCCACGAAGCTGCCATATCCGAATTTTACTTGTCAGAGGATAGTCTTGCCATATAATTGAAGGTCCTACCATCCTTCCTTCATCCTTTTTTTGATAAGCTCAGAGCACTTGAGACTAATGTTAGACTAGATTTGCAGAGTTTTTGGAGGTGACTTGAAAATGTGTACTCCTATTGGTTGTAGAAATCCAGAGACAAGGGTTGGGTCAGGTTGATATAAGTATTCAATTCTTCGATGTTTTCGAGCCTACGAATTTTCAGTTGATCAGTTCACAATATGACTATTGAGACAGCTAGACAGAAAATACAAGCTAAATTAAAGAAAAATTGCTAACTAACAAAAGGCTGGAATATGACAAGCAGACTATATTTTGAAGTATCTGATATGTGTTTTACATTAAAATTAGAAGTAACTGGTATGATATGACTTCTACTTTGAAGTATCCCGTAAGTTTGTTGGTTACTTTTTCCTTTTTATATTCTTACAAAGGCACATGTAATGATGTCATAAATTCATCATCTCATATGTTTCTGATTATTAGGATATTGTCTAGAAAACTGATACTGCTAGACTAAAAGGTATTTAACAGCACAAACAGAACTTTCCTCAAAAAAAGGAAAAGAAAGAAAAATGAAAAAGCAAGATCACAACTGGAGCCTTTGGATTTCTCAGGAACCCCACTAAGGGATGGATGCTATTCCTTGGGAAGTAGAAACAATGCCTTGATAGTTTACTGCACCTGATAATCCTATTAAAGAATCTATGCCGAGAAAAGAAGCAAGTTCACAACTAAAGCTTTGAGATTTCTCAGGAACCTCACTAGGAACTGATGCTATTCCATGAGTAGTATCATCTCGAGAGTTTACTATGCTTGATAATCTTATTAAAGAATCTAAGCCATTGTACTCCAAAAATTTTCAAATAGTAGTTGTCATCCTTTCTCTTTTGGAGATGAAATATTTTTTCTTATTTCCCTGAAAATAAAGTGTTATTGCCTGATATGAGACTTGTCCATTCAATAGGGGATACAATATACCACTCTTCTAAGGCAGTTGTTTCCTCCAGCTATTTGATATTTGAATGCAATTATTACATTCTTTTGTACAAGCTAGAAGCTACCATCCAGTGCTCGTCTCTTGTTATTAGTTCTTTTCTCGTGTATAAATGAATATATATTTTTTTTAATGGGAGAATTTGTCTTCTGGTTTTATTAAGTGAAGTTATTGAACTCAGGTGTCTCGTATGACTTGGATAGGAATCAAAATGGTTCCTATCGGGTAAAGCTATTTGCTGATGCAACAAAAACAATGGCTGATGTCAGAAAGCCTTTGGAGCTGTTGATGAAAGGAAAGACCGTATGTCATACAAGCCTGACACCAATCGTATTGCAGCTGCTTCTTTCACGAGATGGTGTTGTACTAATGAAATCTGTTGAGCGAGTGACACAAACATGCATTATCTATGACAGGCACAACATGAATCTGAGGCTATTTGGTTCTGTGAAGAATGTTATTACTGCTGAGGGGAAATTGGTACAGTCACTTTTGTCTCTTCATGAAAACAAACAACTTGAGATCCGTCTCCGTGGTAGTGAATTGCCACCAGATTTAATGAAAGAAGTTGTTCACCAGTTTGGGCCAGATCTTCGTGGGCTTAAGCAGAAAGTGCCTGGAGCTGAGTTCCTATTGAATACCCGCTACCATAGACTTTCCATGAAAGGATCCAAGGAGCTGAAACAGAAGGTTGATGAAATAATCTTCGACGTGGCTAAGTCTCTAGAAAATAAGGAAAGGAGACTCAAGCAGCCAACTGAATCATCGTGTGCTATTTGCCTGTGCGAGCTGGAGGAACCCTACAAGCTTGAGGCCTGCGGACATGTCTTCTGCCACTCTTGCTTGGTGGAACAGTGTGAATCATTAATGAAATCCCATGATGGATTCCCCTTGTGCTGTGCACAGGAGGGATGCGGAACTCTGATCCTGATGGTGGATCTACGGTCTCTTCTGTTGAGTGATAAGCTGGAAGAACTTTTCAGGGCCTCTTTGAGTGCTTTTGTGACTTCAAATGCTGGAACCTACCGGTTTTGCCCATCGCCGGATTGCCCATCAGTTTACAAGGTAGCAGGCCCTGAAGATGATGGCCAGCCCTTTGATTGTGGTGCGTGCTTAGCGGAGACGTGCACCAAGTGCCACTTGGAGTACCATCCTTTCATATCCTGTGATCTGTACAAGGAGTACAAGGAGCAGCCGGACTTGTCTCTAACGGATTGGATGAAGGGGAAAGAACATGTCAAAACTTGTCCGGTGTGTGCATTTACGATAGAGAAGATTGATGGGTGCAACCACATAACCTGCAGGTGTGGAAAGCACATCTGCTGGGTGTGCTTGAAAAGCTTTGAGAACAGTGATGATTGCTACAATCACCTGAGAACCATACATCAATCTATTATATAACTCCTAACGATCTTATATAACTTTAGTAAATGATATATAAATGCATATCTAACCGTGTACACATGTTGCATTTATGTAAATAATATATGCTTATGCATATGTGTACAGTGTAAAGAAGGTTGCCGTTGTTTTTCCAGACCTTATTTCGAGATGCTCATGTAATGATGTCATATTATTTGAGTACCTTTTCTTCGGCAACAGGAGCTCTCCAATTGTTGGACTGCCAATGTTTTAGCTGACTCAGTTTCGTCTGTTGGATTGGTTCTCTTTCTGCTAAATTATTTTTTTCTTGAAGGCATCATGAGCGGTTCGGTACTTGTTGATGTGTATATATATACTGACAAAACAAACAAGTAATTCAGAATTCAATTGTCGACACGTTGTTGTTCACTCTTTGTTAGCATCTGTTCGGATACAACTCGAAACATGCTTGGAATCTTACTATGTTTTTGTTGTTGAACGTATTTTGAGAATGTCTAGATCAGATCTTCTTCCTTACTACAACATTACGCTCCATTCGCAAACACTGTTGACCTTTTACCTACCTTCACATCTTCTGGAGGCTTTTACAACGCATCTCCTTTCATATCTTCTGAAACTACCAACACTCAGGGGATCGAGTCTTATATATCATCGGACACCTTCAAATTTGTGGAAGTTGGGATAAAAGTCAAGAAAATCTCAATGTTAAAATTCAAGAAAGTCATGACGATCTACGATTGTCTGGAGAAGGATGACCTGGACAATTCTCTTTCTGAGATACCCTCCTCCCATCCAGGCACTTCTGTGCATGTCCTAGGTACTATCCAGTTACATTCTCCTACCGGTTCTGAACACAGCAATTTTAGATATTCAAGCAATTTTGGTTTTTCTAACTCAGAATCCACTGAGGACTTAACTAACAATGCCAATGTTGAGACTTTAGAAGAGGATCCCTTACTTCGGGATTCTTACGAACATTTTCAATCCTTCTGTGATAATATTGGCATCTCTCTTAGTTCAATTGCACTTGCTAAACGCTTTTTTAATCAAGTTAGGAAAGACGAGGATAAAATAGCCATCTCTTTGGATGACAATCATAGTTCTAATGAGAGGATTATTCCTTCTCGTTTATTTCCCAATTCTTAATGATTATAGAAACTTAGAACATAAGAGGGTTAGGATCAAATGCCAAATCAAGAGTAGTGTGTAACTTAATAAGATCCAACAAATGTGATTTAATCATCATTATTGAAACTAAAAAGGAATTCTTTTCTCAAGGCCCCCTTAGATCCCTTGGAGGTAGGAAAATTACCTCTTGGTCACATTTACCTTCTATTGGAGCCTCAGGAGGCATATTGATTGAATGGGACGACAATATTTTTGAAATAAAAGATCAGTTGTCTGCCACCTATAGCCTTGCCTTACATCTTAAAAATTATGAAGATGGATTTGAATGGTGGCTTACAGGAGTTTATGGACCCTGTGATGTGAATCTTAAGCCTGATTTCCTAGAGGAATTACATATTCTCAGTAATGCGGTTAACAATAACTGGGTTATAGGAGGTGATTTTAATCTTATTAGATATTCCCATGAACACTCTTCCAGGCCTAAGATCACTAGACATATGAAAAATTTTAACGAATTTATTGACAACAATTATTTGATGGATCTCTCTCCTAATAATTACTCTTATACTTGGTCAAATCTCCAAGTACACCCAACAATGGTCAAACTTGATCGTTTTCTCTTCTCCACAAACTGGTCAGAGAAATTCCCAAATGTCTTTTGCTCTGGCAAGGCCAGAGTAGTCTCTGACCATATCCTCATTATTCTAGACACAGTTCTACTAGATTGGGGCCCCTCCCCTTTTAGATTTTATAAATCTTGACTTCTTATAGATGGATTTGAGTAATTCATCCAGGATTGCTGGCAGAAATCCATAGGTCTTTGCTCCACTTCTTCCCCCTTGGCTGCCTTTACCTATAGACTGAAAAATCTCAAGCAAAACATAAAAAACTGGGTTGGCCCAATCAGAGAAGAGAGGAGGTGGAGATTAAGGTTGATTGAATCACAAATACAATACATTGATGGGTCAGCTGAGAATTCTGTACTCAATGGTGAGATCTGGGAAGAGAAACAGGCACTAAGAACAGAACACTTTTCACTATTAAAGGAGCAGGAGTTCTATTGGAGACAGAAATCTAGAATTCAATGGCTGAAAGAGGGAGATTTGAACACTGCCTTCTTTCATAATTTGGTTAATTATCATAGGAGGATAAATAACATTACCTCCTTGACCATTAATGACACTCAGCTTAATTCCCCTAAGGCAATATGTAAAGAGATTGAGAAACACTTCTTTAAGCAATTCAATAAAAGATCTTGTGTCAAGGTTTCTTTCAATTGGGACAGCTTAGTCCCTCATAAGATCCTCCATCCTGAATCTCTAGAAGTTCCTTTCACTGAAGAGGAAATTAAAGCAAATATTTTCAAATTATCTAGGGACAAAGCCTCAGGCCTTGATGGTTTCCCTTTGGTTTTTTTTCATCACTTCTGGGACCTTCTAAAATCTGACATTGTGAATATCTTTCAACACTTACACTCAACTAGTGACCCTGAGACTCTTGCACCTTTCAATCAAACGTTTATTGTTTTAATTCCCAAAAAGAATGGTGTCAGTCTTGTTAAAGATTTCAGGCTAATTAGTTTAGTAAACAACATCTATAAGATCATTACCAAAACATTGGCTACAAGATTCTCTCCTGTTCTCAATATGGTAATCGATCATTCTCAATGTGCCTTTTTGTCTGGTAAATCAATTGGAGATTGTTTCTTAGTGGCTCAGGAGACTCTGTATTACATGAGAGCATCCAATATACTTGGATTTATTCTAAAATTAGATTTTGAGAAGGCCTTTGACAATGTTAATTGGGAGTTTTTGTTGGACTCCCTTCAGGGTTTAGGATTTGGGTCCAAATGGGTATCCTGGATTAAGATGTGTGTCTACACTGCCAAAGTATCCACATTGGTCAATAGATCTCCCAAAGGCTTCTTTGGGACAACAAATGGGCCTAGACAGGGAGATCCACTTTCTCCCTTGCTCTTTATAGTAGCCACACATATATTAAATCGTATGCTGAAATTGGCACTGGCCCATAACCTTATAGCTGGTATTAATTTTCCACATGGGGGGCCTACTGTGGTGAATATACAATATGCTGATAATACTCTCTTATTCTTAACAGAAGGCACTGAGAACATGATAAATATAAAACGAATTCTTTACAGTTTTCAATCATGTTCTGATCTGAAAATAAACTTCCATAAGTCCTCAATATCTAGAATAGGGGTGAGCCAAGCCTCTATTGCCAGCTCTTGTAAAATCCTAGGCTGTGGGATTGTTGATTTATCACTCATGTATCTTGGTTTACCTTTACATTATAGGAAAGCCACTCATAATGATTGGATTCCAGTAATTGAAAAGATCTCACATAAATTATCCCAATGGAAGGCAAAACATCTATCCCTAGGTGGCAGACTAACATTGCTAAACTCAGTCTTATCAGTCATTCCTACTTATTATCTGTCAGTGCTGCATATGCCTAGTAAAGTGGAGAAAGATATTGATAAGATTAGAAGTAGATTCCTATGGAATTCCTATTCTTCTAATCATAAAGGTGTGCATCAAATTAAATGGGCAACACTGTGTAGATCCAAAAAGTAAAAGGTTGGGGGATCATTAATCTCAGAAACTTCAATCTAGCTCCGAAAACTAAGCTTCTATGGCAATTACTCTCTGAGAACTGCCACATGAAATGGAAGGAACTTGTGAGGGTAAGATACTTTTTAAAGTTTGGTCTGTTGCTTTATTGAATTTTCTGCCAACAACTGCTCTCCTCTTTGGCATAATTGAAAAATTGCTTTGACATTCTTAACTGTTTCACCACCTTTCATGTACAGAATGGCAATAATACTTTATTCTGGGAAAATAAGTGGTGGAATGGGATTAAACTTAAAGTTCAATTTCCTGAACTCTTCTCTGTAATTAGGTTTAAAAAAGCTTCCATCAAAGAAACCTTAGATCTTTATAGGGTTGATTTCAACAAACTAATTGCTCATTCCATTGTACAGTTGGATGATTATATTCTCCTTCTATCTTAGGTTGATTCCTTGGCCTCTCTTATGCAGTCAATCTCTTTAAGGCACGATAGAGACAACCTGTTATGGCTACCCAACAAAAATTATATCTTCTCTGTTAACTCCTGTTACAACATCTTAAATGATGGTGGTATTAGATTCCCCTTTTACAACCTCATTTGGCATAGTTGGGCTCCCTTTAAAGTCAAATTGTTCTCTTGGATGGTTTTGTACAATAAGAATTTGACTAAAGAAAATTTAGCCAAAAGAGGGTGGAATGGTCCACACAATTGCATTTTATGCAACTCGCACAGAGAGACAAATACTCACTTATTTATTAACTGCTCCTATATATGGCACATATGGAGATTTTTTTTAACCTCTGATTTATATCCTGGTTATTTCTGTATTGTAGATTTATTTAATTCTATGCCTCCACTTATATTTCATTTAAATAATCGTGGTTGGGTTGTTTTAGTTTAAATCATCCTCTAGTTGACTTGGAAGGAGGAAAATAACAGAATTTTCAGGAGCTCTTGTAAATCTCATTCACTTATTCTTTTTGATATCATTTCCCTAATGTATCACTAGATAAACATTTTTGCCACAGGGTTCGAGAAGGATGAACTTCTTCACTCCATCACTGATATGTGAAACAGGCACCTGGATTCGAAGATGAGCTTAACCCTGATCATGTTTATAAGTTGAACAAAGCACTCTATGGACTCAAACAGGCACCTAGGGCTTGGTATGAAAGACTAAAGAATTTTTTACTTGATCATGAATTTTCTATTGGAATAATTGATTCTACTCTATTCACGAAAAGATCAGGTAATGACATTTTAATTGTCCAAATATACGTGGATGATATCATATTTGGATCAACAAATGAGAACTTGTGTAAGGATTTCTCCTTAATGATGCAAAAGGAATTTGAAATGAGTATGATGGGAG
>JAMKQA010051456.1:0-33247 GCA_024699735.1 Posidonia australis | reverse complement strand
AAAAAGGTAACAAATATGGGAAAAAAGAAAAGAAGAAGTTAAGATTACCTTCAAGTAAGAGTAACCATATCAAACTTAAACGTAAACAAAAAATCCACCACAAGATATAAAATCAATGGTTATAATGACTTGTCCTCAAATATGCAAAAAGAGGACATGTCGATGATCCTTATCTTATATATATATTTTTTTTATAATAAACAATTGATTCATTTTAACCCATTAATTCAATCAAATCCGTTTTCTCCAAATGAATTGGATTTGTATTATGGATTGAAAAAAATAGATTATCACCTAACCAAAGTAACCAGTAACTTATTAGTAAGAAATAAATTGGACAACGATTAACGAATTGAATTCCCATTTATCTATCCATCATCTCCGACCAAACCACAACCTCATAAATGAATAACAACAACACCAGTGAAAGCAATAAGGTCCAAATCCCTAAGACCACTGCCACCTTCTCTTCCTCCTCCCTCCCCACAGAACGATTCCTTTTCTCCTCTCTCGCTCTAGATCGCCTCGAAGAACGAACACAAGGTACCATGCTTCTCACCATTGCCCTCCTTTTTTTTTACCATTCCCGGACTGTTTGTTATTGATGCCTGCGTTTTGGGTTCTTGAACTCTATCAGGGTCGTTTTCGATCTGCTAGATGGATCTTAAAATGCCGTTTCTTGTCAAGTTTCTGATCCATTTTTTAGTCGAGTTTTCGATTAGGAATTGTGTTAGTTTCTTCAAATTGTTGCGGAGGGTTTCAGAATTTGTAGATTTGTTTCCGTTTGCCTCTTGATGAGTTCCTTTCTTTTCATTTTCTGGCCCCGTGTTATGTACGAATTCGATCAGTTTTGTTGGAATTGTGTGGTGATTCTGTCAAAAATGGCTGCTGTTCTCTGTTCTCTGAGAAGGCTTTGAGGTTTTGATTAGCTTTGTCTTTGGACGGTTTTGGAAGGAAATTATCACAGTTTATTGATTTTGAATATGATGGAAGAAACAACATGTATTACGTAGCTGACCTTAGACTTAACTTTGTTAATGTTCTAGAACACTTTTGTCATCAGACTGCTAGTGTCAAAATTGAAATATGAAAGTCCTTCGTTTTTCTTTGTCAATTAGTAGCTACATGACTTTCCTTTTTCCCTTATTAGAGATCTTTGATTGTCTGTACAATTTCTTTTACTGGTTTTAAAGTTCAGGACTGAATTAGCTGTATGTATATAATGTCGTTTGTGACAGTGGTCCCTTTTGTTAGCTTAAATGGAAACCCTTCCGGTTGAGGTCATAGGCAACATCCTTTCTCGCCTTGGGGCTGCCCGGGATGTTGTTATCGCATCTGCAACTTGCAGGAAATGGCAGGAAGCCTGCAGGAGACACCTTTGTATTCTTTCATTCAATTCCAGTGATTGGCCTATTTATCATGAGCTCAAGACCAGCCACCTGGAGATCCTTATAACGCAGACTATATTCCAAACAACAAGCCTGCAGTGCCTTTCCATTATCATGGATGATGTTGATGAATTTTCTGCAGCTCCTGTGATTGCTTGGCTTATGTACACCAGAGAAACTTTGCGCAGTTTGATTTATAATGTTCGTACGACTCCAAGTGTTAATATTCTGGAAAAATGTGGCCGGCAGAAGCTGGAGATGTTAGCATTAGCTCATAATTCCATAACAGGGGTAGAACCCAGTTTCCAGAGATTTCCCTCCCTCAAATCCCTTTCTCTGAGTTTTATTAGTATCTCGGCTTTGGATTTGCATCTACTTCTCACTGCATGCCCAAAACTTGAGATCCTTGTACTCATCAATCCTGAAATTGCGATGTCAGATGCACAGGCCACAATGGAGCTGAGCAGCCCAACACTGAAGAGCATACATATTGAAACAATCAATAGCTTAGACAAGTTCATTCTGGAAGCTGATACTCTTGAAAGTTTGCACTTAAAAGACTCAACTCTTGAGCAATTTGAACTTGTTGGGAAAGGTACCTTGAAGCATCTCAAAATTGATGATGTTAGTTTCATCCATTTAGATATTGGTGAAACAGAACAGTTGGAGGTTGTAGATCTCAGTAATTTCACAATTCTGTGGCCAAAATTCTACCAATTGATATCAAAATCATCTAAACTGAGAAAACTACGGCTTTGGGGTGTAGTGTTTGACGATGAGGATGAGATTGTTAACTTGGAAACAGTTGCTGTTTGCTTCCCTAAGTTGAGACAACTTGAACTGAGTTATGATATGAGAGATGGGTTGCTTCACCATGACTTGCAAGGCTCCTCACAGCTAGAACATGTGGTGGTATTGGAATTGGGATGGACAATAATTAGTGAACATTTCTGTACCTGGGTGTCAGGAATTCTTGACAGATGCCCAAACCTAAAGAGGTTGATCATACATGGTGTTGTTTCTGAGATTAAAACGCATGAAGAATGTCAGATATTGGCCAACTTTACCTCATCTATTGTTCGCCTCGTGAGGAAATATTTACATGTTGACGTGCAATTTGAGTACGAATGATATTTCAAGGATATCTGGATGGGAATTTGATCTTGCAGTGGGAGCACACAAAATGCAAGCTTCTCAAAATATTGTGACTGGGCTTTTTCTTCTCAAATTTCGACAGGGCAAGAGAGGAGTCTACTGCAAATGATTTGGCAGATAAAGGTCATCATGCTGTTCATGTGTTGGCTTGCAGTTGATGTTTTTTTATGCCTGTGCATCGGCAGTCTTATCTGTTATAGTTTATCCAAATTCAATTGAAGGTTTCTGCAGGTTATCTTTCTGGCCATCATTTTTATGCATTTCGCCAGTTTGATTGATCCTTTCTCATTTCCTTGTTGTTTCTGTTTTTTTAAAGTAAAACAAGGGCTCTTGGGGACATCTCTGTGAATTTGGGCGTCTTTTTCTATTTTTGTATGGGAGTTTGATTGTTCTTTACATCATGTATTGATACCTGCAGATATGCCTTTTTCCCTTGATGAATCATCCATCCGGATCTAGCCTCTTTTTTTTTTTTTGAAACTCAATACCAATACGATGGTCCTATCTGTATCCAATAAATTTTATTGAAGTGAAGAGGAAATACAGGAGGGCCTCAATGGGCTAGTACGGCAAATAGAAGTCCTAGTAGTTTTGGCACTCAATGCCTATGCCAGGCTCATGGCCCAGTAGCAGTCCCTTTTTATATTGTGACAATTTCTCAGTGATACAAGAGATGTTAGAGGAAAACTCATCCTCCAGTTGCAATCAGAACTACAATCTATCTTCCTCATGTTGCAGAATGGACACTTGCCTGTTCTCTAGAAGTACTTCGTTTTGTTATTTTTTGTATGTAAAATTTGGAGAAGTGGTTATAAAGTGAGGCAGAAGTTCATTTTGAAGTCTTTGTGACGTGCAGTTTCATGCAGTGGAAGAGAAGAAAATGATATACGATGTTACTTTTTGGTACTATTGAAAGAAGACATCTTGTTGTAGTCATTTGGTCTAGTATTGAAATTTCTTTATGGTTGTACGAGAGATCGAAAGTTCAACTTCCATGAACATCATATATATTATATCATTTGGTAGTAGTTTCTCAGTGTTTGATTGTAATATATATTAATAATCATTTAAAAAAAAAAGAAAAAAAAGAAGGTATCATAACTTTGGTTGGTTTTTTTTTTTAATGAAAACGCATTATCATCACTTTGGATGTTTTTTTTGTTATAAGTTGAGATAGATATATATTTCTTCGGCTTAAATGTCAGTTAAGAAATACAAAGTTGCAGTAAGTATTACACCAGTATGGACACAAAGGTCACTAAAATAAATCAAAATAGTGTAGAATGTTCTATCTTTTCTTTCAGTGTCCAGAAACAAAAATGATACAGCAAAGTGTAATATAAGCTCCATTTATAGTGAAACAGAAGGATCTGCTTCAACTAGTCATTGAGATGAAATATCCTGGGCAGTCTCTCTTGATGTTGTCAGAGTAGGAGGGCGAGTGGGAGATGCCACAGGCAGTGGAGACATGGCTGCAACGAATTGCTGCAGTTCCTCTTTCTCAAAACCTGAAATAAGATTATTAACCCAAAATGACATCTAAAACAAAATATCAGTAAAAACAGCTTCAAGTGGCTTGCATTCGTTTCGAAAAATTCTCTCCTATCAAGCTCCAAATGCACGTCCCGAAGCGTAATCGAGAGATGCTTTCACTAATTATTTCATACATCATGCGTCTTCCTCCGTTTTCAATTTTCGACGTTGAGATTTTCTTTCATCGTCCTTAACCACAATCTTGTTTCAAACAAATTATAATATGTCAAGTGCACGATATATATATACGCAATAACTACGAGTCGGATCAAGGCTTGGTGATTTCAAAATCCTGATAGACCAGAAAGAAATAAACCAACTAAAACCAGGAAAGAAGGAAAAGAATTAAACAATGAAAAACTCTTATCATATCCATTGGTTGTCCGTTTGACAGGAAGAAAAGCAATGATGAACTGTAAGCACATCTACGATTTTTTCATTAACAAATGAATCATGTAGTTTTCTACTTGTTTGAGATCTAATCAATAAAATTTAGAATTCATTAGCAAACATAAATACAAATATCTGATTGTTCGAAATCTAACATTAGAATCTAGAGTTTATTAGCAATCACTAGTATAAAGCATAAAGAACACTAGTCTAAAGATGAACCAGGTAGGAACAAACTTCAAATATTAACTCGTGTACGTTACATACAGGTCACGAAAATATCAGAGTTGACTGTGGATATTAAAATACCACACAAATGATATATGGAAGTGATTCAAATAAATAATATAGCATTAAATCAATAATATAACTAGTAGTCAGAATCTGTCTCCTAGATTATATTCAAAACCCTAGATGATGTTTCTAAAAACCCTAGATGCTGTTGTGGAAGAAGTTCTCAATGTAGTCGTTGTTGATGTTGTTGGTGTAGTTTATGTTTACTTGGAAATTGCATTTTGTAAGTTTGTATCTTTTATATAACAAGTATTATTTTACAAATTTAATTTAATAGTGATGCTTCTCAATATACGTCATATTCGCTCTCTTTAGTTGCAGTTGACATAGTTCTCATCGCATAGAATTATATTTTATTCCATTACATATCATATTCATCTCATTGTAGAGTCTTTTACGAGACCCACCAAAATCCGTCTCCAAGTTGCAAGTAGGTGTTGTACACTACCTACCAAATGAGTTTGTATACTACCAAAAGATATATTTCTATTCGTGGGTATGGTTTAGTACCCACATGATGACGTACGCATCCCACGGTCCTAAGGTAAAAAGAAAGAAAGAACGAAAGAAAGAAAGAGCTGGGCGATCCAGTTTCTTTGATACCAATTATGTTTTCATATTTAATAAAAATGCCTGCGGCATATTTCATCTTCAATCTCGTCCACTCTAATCAAATCAATTTGTGTGGAGAAATCGAGTTTTCCATGGAGACATTTGTTTGGGTTGATGGTGGTTTGCTCCTTCCCATACCCGTTGGTACCCGTCGATTTGAGTGGCGGGCGACAGTTGCTGTTGAGGAGAAGGGCAGATCCGCTGTCACCAGTGACTTGGGTTGCGTTGTTATTGTTGTTTTTTTCCTCAGATGAAAATTTTACTTCTAATGAAATTCAAACTTGTAATCTTTGTCACATATTGAATAAATTATTCCTTGTTTAGCGGTTGTTGTTATTGTTATTATTGTTGTTGCTACTTTGCTATCAATTTGAGTTAGAGTTGAGAGATGGAATGGTAGGAGAAATTTACGACTGCTGCTGTGGTGGTTGCAGGTTTACTGAGAGAAGAACATAAGATATTTAAATCTCAAGGAGAAGAATAAATAAGTTCAAGGAGAAGAAGAGTTAGTATGGACAGATAATGTTTGGATGTATACGCGACATCAATTTTTGGATGGAACCTGTGTAATTATTGTATGGGTGTATTTATGATACTTACATGGATACTAAACAATTTAGTAAATATTGAAACTTTCAATCTTAATCATTTATTCAAATATATGGATGATGAAATTTATAATTATAAATAAATAATTGTAACTAACTAAAAATTTCTGAAACAATACCACAGATACCATAAAATTTTCCTTATTGTTCTATATGTAGTTTCATAATTTGAATTGCTCACATGATATATTTACAGATGTATGTGCTAATAAAAATAAGAAGGATTCGACTCTTAAGTATTCAAGAAATTAAATGATAGGCTAAGGTCTAATGTAAATAGTTATGTCGTAATTAGATAGTTTTTTCAGGGAAATTAGATAATTAAGTATGGGTGCGTCGTTCTTCACACTAGTAGATGTTCGCACTCCTCTGACTAGTCATAGACAAAATAAGTAGAAACCTAGAAAGTTGTGTTTACTTTAAATTGTAAAAACAAGAATACCATCATTGGTTCTAATATCTAATCTTAATATTACCTAAGAAGCAAAAACACTTCTTCTTCTTTTTTGAAAATGGTAATATAGTATTAAATTTTCCCTTGACTATGAGATCCACAACTAAGAGATATAAGATGTCCAAAAATTACAGACCATTATGGAACTGGAAGTTTCAATCAGATATAACAAAACAAATGTACCCAATTCTATCCAAATAACACATTTGTTATCCACCACAAAATTAACAAAAATGATGTATAATATATTGATTAATAAGATATTAATCACTCAGCAACTGCATCCCCTGCAGAGCTAGGCATGTTAGGGATTGGATCAGATGAAGGAGGCAGGAGAAGATCAGAGAATCCCATGGAAGAAGTAGAATTTGTTTGTGCATGCTCCATGATCCAAGTTTGATGTATAGCAGAGACAGAGTGTAAGATTTCCTCCTTTTCAAAACCTGTAGCAAAATTTTCTATCCATTGTTGCATTAGAGATATAATGTCATTTATAATTAAAATACATGACTTACTGCGACCTCTAAAAATTCTGTTATTACGTTCCATCCATATTAACTAGAAAATGACTTGAATCAAGACATACCACCCAAGTTTAGTAAGATTAAATTTAAGTGTAAGAGGAAAGTCAAACAGATCAACAATTTGAAAGTAACTAGGATACATAGAAGTGGAAGTAAAAAAATTCCAAAATGTCATTACAAAAGAGCAATGAATGAATAGGTGTGTGTTGGTTTCACCATGCATGTTACAAAGAATACAAATTTCGAAACTCCTCCACCCTCTCTTGGATAAGTTCACCTTTGTTAAAATTTTGTTAAAGAACACAAACTATGAAAAAAGTTTAATTTTTAAAGGCACTGAACTTTTCCAGATTTCCCCATGTAATGAGAATCTAATACCTCCATCATTTAAAGCTTTGTAGTAGGAATTAACTGAAAATATTCTATCTGAGGTTGGATTCCACACCAGGTTATCCCTATCAGGCATGAAAATAATTTCATACAATAAATCTGCCAACATATCTACCTGCAGTTGAATATTCTTTTGATTACCTTGTAAGACCTTGGATAAATGAAATAAATTACCAAAATCAGACCTAAATAAGTCCACAGTTTTCTTAACTGAGGCTTTCTTATATTTTACTGCATTGTATAATTCAAGGAATTTAAATTTCAGTTTTTCTCCATTCCACCATTTATTTTCCTAGAACATGACATTATCATCATTATTTACTTGGAAGGAGGAGAAGCAATTGATAATTTCAAAATAGGTTTTAATATTTTGCCATAAAGGGGAACATTTGCTTACTAAGGAATTTAATAAAACACCCGGCCAAGCTCTAGAGAAATATCTAGCCTTTAAAAGTTCTCTCCATTTTAGATTAGAAGAATCAGATAGTAATTACCATAACAATTTGCTTTTAAGAGCAAAATTGAAATTTCTTAAGTTTATGATCCTCCATCCTTTTTGGATTTTTTATCTACATAAAGATGCCCAATTGACTAGTGGAGACCTTTTCCAGTAGGTGAAAATGAGTTCTAAAGGAATCTACTTCTAAACTTGTCTATTTCCCTCTCCACCTTAATAGGTAAATAAAGTACTGACAGATAGTATGTAGGAATAGCAGAGAGAACTGAATTTATTAAAATCAATCGACCTCACAGGGATAGAAATTTTGCTTTCCAAAGAGAATTTATTTGATATTTTATCAATAACTGGAGTCCAGTCCCTAAAAATGGCTTTCCTATAGTGTGGAGGCAGTCTAAGGTACATAATTGGCAGATCAGTAAACCCACAACCAAGGATATTGCAGAATCTAGTAATAGATTGCTGACTCACTCCAATGCCTGTTAGGGAGGACTTATGAAAGTTTATTTTAAATCCAGAACAGGACTGAAAACAACATAAAATTCTTTTTATGTTAATTATATTTTCCTTATTGGCTGATAGAAATAATATAGTATCATCTGCATATTGTATATTAACTACAGTAGGACCCCTATGGAGGAATTGGATCCCAGAAATGAGGTTGTTATTTAGTGCAAGCTTTAGCATGCGGTTTAAAATGTGTAACCACAATAAATAGGAGTGGAGATAAAAGGTCTCCTTGTCTTAACCCATTAGTTGTTCCAAAGAAGTCTTTAGGAGAATCATGGACAAAAATAGAAAATTTAGTAATACTGATACACATCTTGATCCAAGAGATCCATTTGGATCCAAAACCTAGACCATTGAGGGAGTCTAGCAAGAAGTTCCAATTTATATTATCAAAGACTTTTTCAAAGTCTAATTTTAGAATGTATCCTGGGATATTTGCAGTTTTCACGTAATATAAGGTTTCTTGGGCAACCAAGAAACAATCTCCAATAGATCTTCCGAGAGGAAAGCACATTGAGAATTATCAATGATGTCATTTAGGATTGAAGTGAGTCTAGATGCAAGAGTTTTTGTGATTATTTTGTATATACTATTTACTAGATTGATTGACTTGAAATCTTTTATGTATTCTACACCATTTTTCTTAGGGATTAAAGAGATAAAGGTTTGATTTATGAGTGCTAAAAAATCAAGATCACTAGAAAAATATAGGTTCTGAAAAACCTCAAAAACATCAAATTTGATAAGATTCCAGAAATGATGATAAAAAATTAAAGGAAAACCATCAAGACCCAGGACTTTACCTCCAAGTAGGCTAAAAACACTACTTTTAATCTCTTCAACAATAAAAGCCTCCTCTAGTCTTTTTGGATTCAGAATGTTTTGTGGGAGTAGGAGATCCCAGTTCAGGGATGCCTTGAACCTTTTAATTTTATTAAATTACAAAGTAAAATGCCTTTCTATCTCTTTACAAATTGTTTTGGTGAATATATCAGACTTTCATACACTTTTAGTGAAGTAATGGTGTTAACTCTCCTACGTTATTTGATCATATTATGGAAAAAGATTATATTTAAATCCCCCTCTTTGGACCATTGTATTCTAGACTTGTACTTCCAATAAGTTTCCTACTCCTTCAACAAAGAGTAATGTTCTGTCCTTAATTTCTTTTTCTTTTTCCACATGTCATCATAAATCACAACAGATTCAGCTAGAGAGTCAATGTATTCTATTTGTGAATCAATGTACAATAGTCTATTTTTTCTCTCTTCCTTGACCCACCTAGTTTTTGATATGATGCTTTAGATTTTTAAGCCTATATGTAAAAATAACTATGGGAGATGAAGAAGAGCAAATAGAAGTGAATTTATGCCAACAGTCTAGGATAAGTTCTTCAAATCCATCCAAAAGAAACCAGAATTTATAAAATCTGAATGGAAGAGGCCCCCAATCAACTGGAGATGTATCCAAGATAATGGGAATATGATCTGATACCACTCTAACATTATCAACACAGAAAGAGAGAGAATTTAACCAACCAATCCGTAATAATATGAAATCCATCAAGTTTAACCATAATTGATTGTGATTAGAAATTGAATCAGGTATAACAACAATTATTGAGAGAAAAATCCATCAAGAAGTTATTTTCAATAAACTCACTAAAAAATTTCATCCAAGAAGTGATACCAATCCTGGAAGAGTGCTCATTAGAAGGAGAGTAAAGACACTACTCATTCGGAGAAGAGTGCTCATTGGGGGTGATGTCAGTCCTAGAAGAGGTTATTTTAACCGACCAATTGTTAAAGAGGCTTCGAATTTGAAAATTTTCCATATAAAGCCAGCAAGGATCAGACACTGCCTTGCATCTAATCCTTCCATCTATTTTAAGTTGCATCTTGATGGCCAGCCCCCACCGAACAAATGCCAAGTTGCCTCTGGGACGATCATCCTATCCCAAACTAAAACATGCATCCAAGCTTCGTTCCTAACTGGATAACTTCCAATCTCATGCCCTCCACTACAACATGAAAGCCGAAGTCCGGTGTCATTGCCTGAACATCCCGTCCTGCCGGAACTCGCATAGCAAAACTATGACACTGATGCCTGAGACGTAAACAAACAAACCAAAAACCTTCAGCACCAATTCACAGAACTTCAACCAAGAATTTTGCCCCATTGGGTGATGAGCTATCTCTGAACTTTGCTTTTCCTTCACAAGTGGGCATATCAATCAACATCAACTTCATCCACGAAAATTGGCATACTCCGTCTTCAGTTTGCTCCTCTTCCTTAGCTCTACAAAGGTTTCTCTCCCTTAGCTTCTGCTAAGGCTTTTCCTTCATACTGAAGATCGATGTTCAGCACCTTCTGGGTCTGAAAATAACTCATCAGTGTATTCCTCCTCCATGCTACCCTCCCACCTCACTCACAGCTTCTTTTCCGTGTCTCCTGTCCCAACCTCTCCCACCTCACATGGCCTTTTCATTTTCAACCCCTTCTCCCAACTCTTTCCCATAGACATCAATTTTTCATTCATCATGGCAGAACCAGATGCTGATATCTTAGAGAAACTTGCGCTCCTAACAGTAAAGATAATGAAGATACAGGAGCAGTAGTGACAAAAGATCTCAAAAATGCCTTGGATTGGGGGGAAATGCTTGCTCTTTTAAAGCACAACCAAACAAGAACTGCAAGGTAGCAGGAATGCATTGAAACGTCACAAAAGCTTAGGGATCAGAAAACTCCCTCCACATGGTTAAAGCAAAAGGCAGAACGGTATTTGCTTACTTCGGTAGTCAGAAGGAATTTGATAGGTTTCTTGTGAAGGTCCATGGTCTTTCAAGGAGAATCTGATAATCACCAAGAAAGCCAAACAAAGCGGCCTTCCAGAATATGCATTCAGATTCATTACATTTGGATTCAACTACATAAAATTCATCTAATTATTTAGCAACCATACTTGTTAGACTACTTGAACACATAGAGGGGCAAGTTACTGATGTCCATCATGAGGAAGGTCCACCTTAGGGAATCAAATTCAAGAGGGTGAAGTTTTTCTTTTCGTGAGAAAACGATATGATGATTCTTATTAAAACAAATAAGCATCATCAAAAGGATGCTAGGTACACAAATCTATATTAAGATACAAAAGGAGACCAGAAAATAATCAAACTACCCCTCAATAAGTCCCTTTGCTTGGCTGATAAGCTCCTCCAGAAAACATGGAGTCAACAAGTCAGGGTACAAGTACTACAAGGATCTGAAAGACGATCTTGACATCAGATGAGGCGATCTTCCCTCTTCCCCAAGGAAGACGTTTGAGCAACATACAGTAAAAACATTCCCAAAGCCTCCCACAATATGATACTGCATGCTAGCCTTGTCCAAAGTGGGGGTGAAACGTCAATCTCAAAGACACTGGGACCAGTTCACTTTATTGCCAGCAAACCTAGTACCAATTTAAGCTTAACTATACCAGACTGTCCTGAAGGGAGCAAAAGGGCTCCTCTGCAGCCGCTCAATAGCCACCAGCCCACCATGGAGTCCTTGCTGGCACATTCTCCTATGCAGAGCAGACCAACCCTGTAGATGTTCAACCAAACCGTACCACAAGGTGGTAAGGCATATTCACAACCATACCTCATAATTCAAACTCTACCCACCAAAAAGTTCTGCCACCAAAACTGAAACCAATCCCACTCCCGCCTCCACGAAACAGAATGAGTCTGGTCCATTAAACAACCCACGAACTCACACAATTGAAGACTCAATTAAACCCAAAATAAACCCAAGTCCGGTTAATACATCCCAACTGAACCCATCTGTGGCAAGACCCAAACCCAAGCCTGTTATTATCAAATGCAAGCCTGGGCCACACAGATTTACTTCTGAAAATCCCAACACTCTTGGACCAAGAGATGGATCATTCCCCCAAGCCTGCTACCCAAAGATACAGAGAAGTCTGGGGACCGCCTGAATCAGGACAGTTAGAGCCACCTGCAAATGTTCTGAAACTAATTAAACAAGAACACAGAGAAGCCACTCTTGTATCAATCTGAATGGTTTTAATTGTGTTTGTGTTTTCTTATCAATGATGTAAATTGTTCATTTATTGATTTTAAAATGATTATTAAAATTGTTTTTACTGCTTGTGTGAGATTGGAAAACATTAAAGTTTATATGTATATTTATATATATGCTTATTTTTTTCATAACTTGATATTTATTTTAGTTACACAATTTAGCACATCTTTGCATTATAAACACTTTTGTCATTTTTTTGAAGTTACGACATGTTTGTTACTAATGAAAGGCAGTGTAAATGACAAGATGAAAAACAGATTCAAAGTAATAAGCACATGGAAGCAGGAAACAAGGGCACATCTTCGAAAATCAAAAATGGTTTTGCTAGGGAGAACCTGTTCTTTAAATGCCCCTACACCTCTTATCTCTGGAGACGCATGCTTTTGAAGTGCGGCATCAAGTGGAAGCCTAAGCAAAGCCTGTTGGAGCATCAGGAAAGAATTTCTTATCATAGTGAGGAATGTGACACTTGAACCTTGTGGCACATCTAGCGTGAATGCAACAAGAGAATATTGCGAGCCTCTCGACTCACAAAACTATGTCAACCCATTTCTATGGGGTAAAAGCTGCAATGGCAAAAGGCAAGCAACATTCTATTGATGAAGGCAGTCTGATCTTGCTTTTTTGAAGCGGGAGATATCGGCAGTATTTGTTTGGAAGCTCTAGCAAGTGGCAACTCCTGCAACTCCCCTAGGTGAAGGGTACTTGGAGTCCAAACAAATACTAATTTCATGGAGTGCTCCTACCATGGCTTCAAGTTCCAATCAATGTAGCTCAAGGACTTTGAGAGTTGATTTGAAGAAGAAATTTTCCTTCCTAGGGAGCTGCTACAGTAGAAGAGCCCGAAAGATTCACTACAGTGCGAGCCCCTACCCTTTGGGATCATTTTAGGAGCTTAAACAAATGATTGTATTTTCAGGTCAAAGAACTTGAATATGTGTGGGACATCATGGAAATCTTCCACGGGCTCTCTCTCACAAACCAACTCCGATATGAGCTCCTGGTGATTCATTCATCGCTCCAAATTCGTCTCATTTCCTTCATGAGTACGTTCACTTACTCCAAGAGATACAAACACACTTCCATAAGATTCCGCAATGTTGTTGATATAATTCCATGATGATGTTTTTTAGTCATTATTATTAGCATGCCAAAGTAGTCAATGTGATATTTATGTCAATGACATAAATATAATAAATAATGTACGACAAATATAATTAAAGTCAAACGTCAAATAAAGTTTACCCAACACTAACATAAGAAGTTAAGAACAATGAAAATCAAACTTCAAATAAAGTTCACAAAAACTAATATATGTACTAGTGTACTAGATAGATATATAGAATATAGAGTGGCAGTGGAACAGAGTCATTAAGCATCATCATCATCATCCTAATCATCAGGAATCTCCACATCTTCCTCGTCTTCGTTTGACTCAGTCATCGGGTCCCTTCTTTTGTCTCTGACTCTTGCCACCTCTTAATCCACATGAACCGGGCCTTTTCCTTTTGAACATGAAGTCGATGCAATTCCCACACCAATTGTTTCTACTATTTTGAGACACCACCTTCTTTCCCTTTGAACCACAGCACAATCTTCTTCATCTTCGTAAGCACTTTCAAACCCCATTTTTTTCATCACCAAGATCACGTCCCATAGCCATAGTTATCTGTCTAGTTTTTGTTTTGCAACATATGCTCTCAAGTCTTTTTGTACATCTCTTAGAACTTTGGGACACACTCTGGCAATTTTGTGACCACCAACAAAATCTCCATTGGTACAACAAATTCCACCTCTCACAATCCTATTACAAAATATGCACGTTGTGTTAGTAATTCGAGTATCCACTAAAGTGACATACTTCCAACATGGATGTCTTCTTCTGGTCATTCTACACAATTGAACAATTAAAGAAAGATCAAATCATCAAAACAGACACATTGGATCTATTTATGTGTATGACTATGTTATAGAGTACTGTGAATGTGCTTGTATAGTTGTGACATTGTTTGTGTGTGTGTGTGCAATTCAAGTGTCGATTGTGTGTGACAAAGACAGCAGTGGAGAAGAAAAAAGGAGAAGAGGTGGGAAAAACAGAGAAAGGAGTGCCTGCTGAGGAGAGGAAAACTAAGAGATGAAAGTACCTTGTGATATGCCAAGATGTCAGTGATCATCGGAGAGGACTGCTGGCAGAGGAGGATGGGCATCAACAGAGGATGAGAGGCAAGGAGAATCGAAGATGGGAGTATCAGCACCAAAGGAGCAAGATGGTTGCCGGTGGAGTGGTTATAAGGAAAGGAGAGGTGGAGCCCTTAGGAGGGAGAAGACGAGAAGTGCCCTAAAATAAGAGGGAGAAGAAAGAACTGTTCGTACTCAGGTCGAGTTAGGAAGAATACTCAGGGTTTTCTATCCAATTAGTGGCTCTTCAACCAGGCATCGCCTTGCTGAGGCAACGAGGCGACTCAAGCACTACCAAGGCAACCCACCAGCCTACTTGAGTGAACTGAGTTGCCTCAACACATGTCGAGGCGACCCTGTCAAGTCAACCTCCTTTTGCCTCACATCGCCTCACCTCACCTCGTAGCATGTCAATGTTCTAATTTATAAGAATGTCAGTACAAATGTACAATGCAAGGTTATTAAGGCACCAAGGCATTGAGTTAGGCACCTAGGCATCAGTTAAAAAATAAAAAAAAATCAGAATTTTTGACCCTTGATATTATATAAAATATAAATACAATTATGAATTGATATATCTATTTAAACTCAATTAATCCCTAAATAACATTGCAAAATGGCAAGATAACAATAAAATATTATGAGAATATGAGATTAAGATCGTCAATGCAAAAGTTAACATCAAACCATCAATATAAAACACACATTAACATCTAAACAAGAAAACAATAACAAAAACAATAATTCCAAAACCAAAAGAAAAGAGAATAAGAATGCCTTAGACTTGGAAAATACTCAAGAACGCAAAAAAAAACAAATGAAAAGACAAACATGGGCATTGAAACGCCCAACTTAGCGATAATGCCTTGGCACCACCTAGGCAACCGCCTTAATGCATATGGCACTATTATTAATCCCTTACATGTGCTTTTAATTAAATATTTTCAAATTTTTCACAATGGGTGGTGCTTGGAGTCACTAACAATTGAATAAAGGTTTTATCATTGAATCTATTAACAAAAATGATTCTAGACACTTAATGTTTACTTAAAGAATATTGAGTTCATATAGTGACCAGTAATAATTGTAGATCAAACAAAAATAAAAGAAATGTTATTTATAATTTGTCTCTTGAACCATGAACTGCTAGTGTCCGATTATACATTATTTTAGTAAAGTCAACATTGATTTTCATTCTTTTTATTTAAACATATAGTCCGATTGCATACATTTTTTATCTTTCAATACAAAGATCACTGAACAACTGCAACAAACCAATTAATTATAGTTAATAAGACATGCTCTATTCTACATAGTTCAACATGGTTAAATTCTGACATACCTTGAAGAAGAGAAGTTTGATGCTGTCGATGTCATGGCATTATCCCCACATTCTCTCGTTGCAAAGCAAACCCTGCCAGTTCGACTATGAATGCTGGTCCAAGATCTCTCCCCTACAAACCTATTACTCATAGTTGACATTTGACAATACAACAGGGTCAATTTTTCATGGTTCAACATGGTAAAAGTCAGACATACCTTGAAGAAGAGAAGTAGGACGCTCAAGACATCATGGCATTATCCCCATATTCCATCTCACTGCAAAGCACATGTGGGTGGTTCTCTCTCCTTCCCTCCATCCCCCTCCCCCTTCACTCTCACAATGATTGCCCATGGCAAATTATTACCATAGTGGAGACAGTTAAAACCCACAAGGCCATCAATCAATTCTTAAGTGCACTAGTCAACCCTTAATAACAGCAATCAAATTGAAAATTAACTCTAATTAAAATTCTACAGGCCAACCTTCTTAACACCCATCAGTTAACTAACTCAGGGAAAAAATATCAGTTACAACAGTTTACAACTCAAACTGGTACACTTTAGAAAATAACTTGTACTGGACTTTCAATAAGCCCGAGTTCATTAATGAGGTTCCTAATTCCTTCATCATTCCAGTAGTCCAATGTCCTATTACATTCCCATCACCAAGCACTAACTAATTAAACTGGTTGCACATCTCCTCTGACTATCTCAGAATTTTCTATTAATGCGCACAAACAATATAACTACTAAGTTGCTCACATGGATCACAAACACTCATCCCTAGTATCAATGTTGCTCACAAGATCAAATAGTGCAATTTAATAAGTCTCTATCTTCCTTGAACACGAGGAAACCACCAGACGCTCAGGACCCCCTTATTAGAAAAAAAACCTCAGCCAATTGAAAAAAAAGAGATGCAACCTTTTTCAATAAAATGTAATTAAGGAAAAAGTCAACTACGACCATTAAACACATCCTATCCTTTAGCTATTAATTTCGCAACAATCGATATATAGGCAGATATAGAGACAGTTTTCTAGTAACATGGTGGCAATTAGTGAAATCAGTTATACAGGCATTTTTGCAGCAACAACAGAAAAAATGTATTTTTTTAGTTTTTTTAAGTCTTAAGCTTTTTACCAAAAAGAGAATCAAAATTTTAGTTTATTATAGTCGTACTACTAATTGTCAACATCTGATATGACTTCCTAATAGATAAGCAAGGACCATGTACCCTACCACCATGGAACAAAGCACAAAGCAATATGAAAGAAGGAAAATTTACTTAATGGCATCCCAAAGTCTGAGCAAAATCCCATTTTAGTGCCTAACATTTAAAAATTATAAATTTAATGCCTAAGGTTTACAAAATAATCAAAATCCTTGACACCATCAAGTTTTACACTCAATTGCCCGTTATGGGAAAAGAGACCATTTTGATATTGAAGGAAGAAAGGATATTGTTGTTTTAAACTTTTGCTTATGAGGCCACGTAATAAACAGTGTGCTAATCGAAAACTATGTTTGTCTAACATTGAAAATCTTGGGACACCGAAATGATACTTTTTAAATCTAAAACATCAAAATACGATTTCGCTCAAATCTTGGGGCACCATTTAGTATTTTTTCCTAAAAGAAAAGAAGGTGCCTTTATAAAATTTACAGTGAAGGCAACTTAATGGTAACCGTAAGAAGCCTGATGTGAAACACTTGGACAACTATAGTCAACAAATTAAGGCAATTCTTTTGTACCCTGATGAAGCAAAAACAGGCATGCATTACAACTATTCACATGGTTATAGCTTTCCTATCAAGTTGATGAATTTAGTTAAGAACAAGCTAATTGGGTATTTGGTAGATTCATGATGTGATCGATTAATTAATAAGCTTCAAGGAGAAGTACAAGCAAATGTAGAATTGGATCATCACTTCACCTGCAATACAAGTTAAGAATGAGCATGAGTATGATATCTCATATACATCATTAATCATTATATAGATATTTCTTTGACAAACTAATCCTATTGCGAAGCATTACATGAAGGATATCAGTTAATGGTATTGCCAAACAACGTAAGTTATGGTTAAACATTACTTGAGAACCTATAAATCAGCAAGAACGTATGTTCTCTGTATTACTGCAAATAGATGCAATACAGTAATGGAGCAGACGTAAACAAACAGGGAGGAGGGATACCTGAGCTGTCTCCAAATAAAGATAGCCTATCTGCTGTTGGAAGACATGAAAGTCCTTGGCTTCTGGCTAATCCCATATCTAATTCTCTCAGGCATTCTCTACTTCTACCCCGGCAGTGATTGAGCTCTGGTTACTATCAAAAGAGCAGCCTAAGGAAGTAAATGAGAAGGAAGAAAACATTGCACAAGCCAAGGGAACACGAATTTCAAAAACAATTTACTTCAATTTCAACATAAAAAGTAACGGTTGACTTTGCTGCATAATTATTAATTATGATATGAAACCAGGAAAACGAACGCAAAGCAAATAACCATTCAGAACTAACCTGCGGATAGCGTTTTTGGTGATAAGTTCAGAAGCCAAACTTCACTATTGATTCCATGGATGTCCAAGACATAGCACAGAATAAAAAAGTTGCTCCACAAGATCTATGGTCTATAAAAAACTGAGGGAGCACCAACAAAAATTGGCTGGCAATCCAATATAACAGCAGTAAACTGACTGGAAAGGAAAAATCGTAAATAATGTCTTCAAAATTGTGAATACATTAAATCTAGGAATGAAAAATATGATATTATAAACTTGAACACTACCAAGTACAATTTTGAAAATTTAAAAAACAAAATTTTGATCTCTAGAAACAATGTGATATGGTACAAGGAGAGTTTGAATGATATACAGCAATTAGGATCTTACAGAATTACTTTTGAGAACTCAGAAGGTATGAAGGAAAAAAATGGACTCTGCTATTTGTAAGGCACTGAATCTACCGCAGAGATAACTGGGGACTAGTCAGTCATAACTTGACAAAAGCACTAGCATTCTTATCTAGGCTCTAAATATGCACAAACATAAGATGGCTGTCCTCAGAAATTCATATTAAGATCCGTGAGGTCATCCATGGGGATTTCCAGGCCACCCATTATATCATTATCTTGCATATCTTCCTCGACATTCAACCAGAAATCATCAACTTGGCCACTAAGTTCATCACCAACACCTAGTTCTTCAATGGAGCCTATTGCAAGTGGCAGACTAGAGAAATCGATACATTCTTCTAATTCTTTAGATAAATCCTGGTTAATGATACCAGGATTTTGCAAACTTTCTCCTGCATTTCCTTTGTTGTTTCCACGATTTCTTGCTTCACAAGACTCCTGTGCCAAGGGTAACGTAGCATCTGTTTCTGAATTTCTGCCAACAAGAATTCCAGTGGTTGATAATTGAGCAGTCTTTTGCTTCAATTTTGTTTTTGTTTTACGCTCACTCCTTGAAGATCCTATCGATGGACGGCCAACTTTAGCACTTCTTGTAGATGCATCTTTGTTATGATCCCGCTCTCTCTCACTTCTCTTCCCCTTTGCCCCACCAGGAATAGAGCTTCCAAGGGTAGTTGTGGGCCTAGAAGGAGCATTTCCAACAACATCATCAAGTAGGGCCTCCCTCTTTTTCCCTCGACTTGAAACTGTTTCATGCTTGACAAAAGATTGGTCTGGCATTGGAATAATGGCTGGAAGGAAATCTCCTGAACTTCTATCAAGCCTACGACTGTTAGTCCCATGTCCCTCCATATTTGAAGAGAGATCTGTAGCAGCAATTAAGATGAAGTGAGTTTAATAATACAATGACTTCACCATGTATATTTCTGAAAAGTTAATCTCCACAAAAGTGGTATTTAGATCAATAAAGAGACAGCATAGTGTTCTTAGCCACAGACCTAATAAACGAGATTCAGGTTGGGAACTGTGTGGTTCAGCATATGCAGCAGCTCCAGAATGGATAGCATCGGGTTTTGCAGAGCCACTTAATGGAGGCACAGATAATAATATATTTCGAAAGGGTAACTCACTAAAGCAGCTTTGCTCAGTACACTCAAACTTACGACATCTAGCAAGTGTTCGCTTAGCAAATGCCAAAGCAACTTGTTTGGAGACCTTACTGACTCCACCCTTACTACTTGAACCATGGTTACCTCGGCCTCCCTGTAAGAGCAATTGTCAAACTCTTATATGAATTGGATAAAAAAAATACACACCAATTTTATTGCCCAGTAGCACTTTGACAACCTCCTACAATTAGTGTATAGGACAGCAATGCAAGTTCTTCATTTTGAATAAAAATAAGCACACCAAATTAACAGCAACAAAAAATAAACATGTTCCAGTGGCAAGTTTCGTCAGTTCGTTTTAGTGATATCGAAGAAATATGGTCAAATTCAGCTTGGTTAATCAACAAAACCATTGGGAGATAAGTAAGTAATTTACCAAATAAAGCACAATTCATTCGGTACGTGACTGTTACTCCAGTCAGGAGGTTGCAGACTTGCAAGTTTGAATCTCAATGAGTGCAGATTTTTTATAAAAGAAGTAATTTCCACATAATAATAGGAAGCTAATTCAATTGAAATTATAGACATCATAGGATACACTTCAGCTAACAATATGGCTTTAAATATTGGTTTCGTGTAGGACTTTGACAAGTTGAAAAACTGACACATGTCAGCAAAATATCAGTATGTTGGTGACACAGTAACAAAGATCACCATTATTCACAAAATTACCATGTCAATGTCATATTGATAGGTTAGAAAACTACCAATCAGTAACGTGTCAACATTTGATACTATGACCAATGAAAAGATGAATGACTTGGGATGAAATGGGCACACTTTCACTTAAGAAAAGGAAATGAATACTCGTTCTGGGATATGGCAAATCCAACTTGTTCACATCTAAAAGTTCTAAAAAATATATTAAAAAAATGAATAATTAGAGAGATTTACCAGAAACTTTCTATAAGCTATCTCAACAAGTTTGTCCAAAGCAAGCCTCTCAATCTTCCTGCACATCACAATTTGGTTTACCACAACTGGCATACAAATTGTTGAAGAGAAAAGAGAAAATTATTAGAATCTTACTTCTCTTCTAGTGTCCTCGCGTTTTGAACTGCTTCATATAATTTGACTACTTCAGTCTTCTTGCTCCTTGCCTAGTAGAAGTAAATAAGTGGTTAACCATTGGAAAGTATATTCAAGCTTTTAATTGCAAATAATGAAAAAACATGTCATCTAAACTGTTGTTTGACAAAAAACAAGAGTTGCCTAGGTACGTAAGATATCAAATAACTCAAGAAAATGGATACATTAGAGACAATATGCAAAACTATACGAGAAAAAGGCGATTGCAAAGTGACATGCTCCAAAAACACCGAGGCCAGAGCTGAGACAATAAATTATAAAAATATATAAAATATCAAATAGCAAATCAAATACCACCATCAACTACAAATATCAAGTAAATTCTAGACGTCTACCAGTCACATAATAACCAAACCAAAAATAAAAGGAAATGTTCCTTTTTTCTGATAAATAAAGATGCTGGTAGTTTCATATTAATATTATGCAATATCAGACGATTCTAAATCCTAACCTCCTTTTGTTTTGTTAAATGTGCAAAAACAAAGTAGATATAGCTAATAGAAAACATATCAAGGTAAAAAGAAAAGGTGCATTTGCAATAAATCAAAAAACAGATTTTGTTAGTAAGGGAATTTACATGTCTAAGCAATTTTGTAAAGTCGAATATTTGAAGTCAAAATACAAAATTTTGTTATAAGGGAATCTACATGGCTAAGCAATTTTGGAAAGTAGAATATATAAGTACTAAAGCATTATCTTCTACATATCAATATGAGCTGAAAAGCGACCAATAGAAATAGCATAACTTTTGAATGAAGAATAATAAGGTACTGCTTGAAACCTGTTGCCATTAACCAAATGGGTACCTTTTGGTAAAGCTTCATCTTCAACTTGCAGATGTCTTTATCAATTTGTTCATCTTCTCCGTCAGATAGATCTGGCTGCCAAAGGCAACAAACATAGAGAAATTTAATATAGACATTCCAAGAAATAACAGTGTCAACTAGCATTCAAAACACGAGAACTTTTTAAAAAGAGAGCAAAAAGGATGATCAATTAATAATCCCATAAATCATATATTAACTGGGATAAATAGCATGTGTTGCTTGAGTATGACTCAGGATCTCAGGGTTAACTGTTTAAATTCATTCAACCCCATTTGGGGCAAAACTATAGAAGATGTTTAATGATGAGGATGAAAAAACATAAACCAATATGTTTTGGGGTATTGGAATTCTGTTGAAGGTATTGACAATAATTTTTCGTCTTTTTTTATAAACATAAAATTTTATATTCACTTTTAATTAGATTTAAATGGCTTGTTGACTTGGTTTACAAAAGTAGGTGGGACAATATTAAAAACCATGACAAATATAACAAACTGTAAACAATCACTAAGGATTATAATTTATGAATCAATTATCTGCAAGCCATTGCAAAGATGAAGCAAGATGAGATTTGATGGTGGTACCAAACGAGAACCTGTAAATTATAATGGCAGCCCAGTTTTGAGAATCACAAGAAAATGTCAAGTGCAGAAAGTACACTTTTGCTACAAATCAACTGGAATGGAACTGAAACAGCTACAAGGGTCCTCATTGAAAATTCAAATTACCCTCGAAACAGCCATGGAGAATGTGAATTCATCACATCAGCTAAAAAATGTAAAAACAAAGAAAAAGTAGAGTAGTTGGAAAATCTCAATGTAGAAAATCATAGACCAGTTGGGAAACTCATCCGGTATCAATAATTTTATAAACCTAACAGAATTCCAGACGAAAATCATGGAGCTTCACTTCCAATGAAAACATCTACGTTTAGCTTTTCAACATCTATCCACCCACCAACCAAGTGAACTTGAGCCTCAGCATGAAGAAGTAGGTGCAACTTTTTCAACATTTTCATCTACTAAGTGACAGCATAACAGCATTCATCAAAACGTCAAAGCTGTTGTTGATGCAAATAAAGTTGAAAAAAGAACCAGCCACGACCAATATGATGCATTTGGGGCCAACAATGCTGTTGTTGATTAAAATAAAAAAGAAAACATGAACCAGTACATTCTACCAATTAGAAGGAAAAAACTTACTACAGCTTCTGGTTCAAGACCAATGCTTTGCAGCTCTAACAATATCTTCTCATCTAGTGACATCTGCTTATACTGGAAGACACACGGAGACAGATCATCATAATCTGTGCCAACGTCCTGAATCCTTCCCCCACTATTGTGAATGTATTCAGGATGGGTGCTAGTCTCCGAACATGGCAAAATATTCTTTGCATGTAGCAGACCATTACTGTATGAGTGATTGTTGATAACTGGGCTCCTGAAATTGTTAGATGATGCATAACCATTGCAAGAGGAATTATCCCTTGAGCAATTTTTCTGGGGCTGAAATGTCATTTCTAGCTCAGGTTTTAACATGACCTTGTTTTCACTATCTTTAGCCAAAAGATCTGCATGGTGGCTTGTGTCACAAAAATTGCTGGTTGCAAAATGCGAGAATGAATGCTGCTGATCATTATTGCAGTCCATTTCGTATTCTGGGATAATAGCAGCTAAAAGCCTTTGTGATAGTGGAACCACCCTCTCAAGCCACCCATCAGTTTCAAATTTCCCTCCATCAACTCGGCACTGTTCATCAATTGAACACATGGTTCCAGTAGGATTTCCAAGTCCATCATTATTTGCTTGATTCTCTTTTTTTCCTTGAGAAGCAACGGGGTTAACAAACTCATCCTGACAGAAAATTATTCACTTGTGTGAATCAAGGTGTATGACAGTAATTATATGCTAACTTACAGATTTCATGTAAGGTCACATATACATTATCATCAGATTATTTGAAAGTTTACAAGCTCATGGACAATCTGTAATAAAATTCATATATCTTCAGCTTCGAAGAACCACAAATAAGTCATTATACCTCAAGAAGGAAAAAGGTAATGTAACAAAACATATTTACAGAGACACTTCTATAAACATTACCTGAAATAACAGCAGCTTCAAGTACAACCACCCAATTTTATCAAGAATACAAGTAAATTTTAATTACAAATAACATGTTAAGGCAAAACAAATTAAGAATAACACACATGATATGAATAACCTAAATGATGATAGACAATTTGACAAAATTTAGCAAAAAAAATGATGAAATTTAGACATGGCCAATGAGCATAACTTTATTTTCACGGGGTTAGAACCGTATATCATAAAAGGTATGGCATTAATAACATGATTATGTTGATGTTATGCATTTAAAAAATTTTGTGTGGACGATGAGCATGTAATGACTTTTAGTGCCAATTAGATAACCTACTTATTAATAAACATAAAACCTACTACCAACTAACTGCACAAAAAATAAAACCTACTACTAACAGAAATTTTAATTATGTCAAATCAGAATGAATTTTGTTTAAAATACATTTCTACACATCCTACAACAATAACTATCACGCCTTTCTGTCACAAATGTGGTGTCAGCAGCACGAATGTGTTGTACATAACACATCACTCTGCTTACTTAAAACAATCGCATGACATGGAAGACAACATAACATTACCCATTGACAGTTCTAGGTCGTATTAATTCAATCTTCAATAATATTAACAATAATAAACAATATATACATCATGAAGATTATAAGAAAGCCCCTTAGGCAGTTATTTCAGCTGAACAAGGCAGATGAAACCCATCAATAGTTACCTTCTCATTGACATCAATACATAGACTCCTATCAAGCTCCTCAGCGAAAGTTATCTGATCCACACAATAGCAGATGCATAAATTTTGGCATACAAAAGGCCACTAGGATTCTTAAATATGTAGTCAGTGACACTTGCCTGTTGCTTTAGCAATGCTATGCTATCTGAACCAACAAAAGAAAAATAGGGGCTAACCGTCTTCCAGAACAAAGTAGAAGAAGTTAGATCTGCAGTGGCAAACGAATTAGAATCAGAAGACAGAACTACAAAGATTAAAGAAAAAGAACCATAAGAGAATCTAAAAGGATATGCATACTGCTTGAATTTTGAACAGAATTTGCAGCTGCAAAGAGCTCTTCATGATCATCCTCATATTCAGCTGAATTTCAAGAAAGACAACATGCTAAATCATAGACTAAAGGGCAGTAGTGTACATAGTACTAAATGTCTACGCATGTCACCGAAATTCCTCCGACACATGTCTTATTTTCAATTTACCGACATGACTCCGACACGATATCGAAATAGAAGTTTTCTTAACAAATGTAAATTTTTTTTACCGTGTTTCCACCGACATGATTTCGACATACCGATATTTCCCCGACACGTATCTACTTTTCAACATATCGAAATCCGACATGAAATCGACATTTAGAACCATGGTAGTGTAACACAAATTACATAATTTTAGTGAGTTGTCTTTGTAGATTACCAATTGGTTCAGTGGTACCACAATATGAAACATGCCCAGGACGAGTAAAAGTCTTGCGATCAGTAACCTTCTTTGAAGGGGGACGGCCTACCTTACTGCAGTACAAAAAACAAATTACCATTGGTAAAAAGCCAATAGCTAAATCAAAAAGATCTGTCATATTTCATGAGAAAAAGGATTCACCTTTCACTCCTGTCTGAACTAGGCCTCCCATTACGTATTAATTTTGTTGTTTGAATATTTTCCAACTTTTCTTTTGTCAAGGAAAAGCCTGGTTTTGACTGCGTCAGACTTCTCCCATTTCTGCCTAGTCTTCGACCGTCTACAAGTTCTTCCTTGGGAGGCTTATTCTTCTTTGTAGGCAATACAACAGTGCTTAATTTCTTAACGACATTCAAAGCCCCATCATCACCATTATTAATTACTTTCTCCTTGCAATTGTTTTCAGCAGCTCCTGATTCCTCACTTTCTGATAATACAGCAGGTGATGGGATGTCCTCAAGCTTCATGCTTAATTGTTGTGCGACACCAGTAGCACCTTTGGCGATCAGAGACCCACTTGTATCAATGCTTGATAATCTAGTTCCAGCATCAGAAGCAGGGGACCCTGAGACCATTGATTGCGATTCATCGTGGCCTGAGACAGGAGATATTAGATTTGTTCTCCTCATCCGTATCCTCTGAGGCCTCTGACCTACCCACTGGGCTACATGGGGTGAAGGTGGTCCTGCAGACAAGGGACGTTTGCGATTGTTTGTCACACTTGGCAGCTGATTCTTGTTCAAGGATGGGGACTGTTCCCATCCATCCATGCCTCCAGTTGTACGAACAGCAGAAGATGAATTTGAAATAGAAGCAGAACCAGTCCGTGGTGCACGAGATGCCTTTCCTTTCGTCAATGGACTTTGGCTCCCCACTAGAGAATCCTCCCGGATGGTTAGCCTGCAAAAGTGGATAAGATAACATTTAAAGAAGCAGAAAATGAATCATAATTATTATAATTTTCTAATCTAAGGTCAAAATGGGAGATTAGATTTATTGAAGCAAAGAGTATAATAAAGGTACTCTGCTACTATTACATCTAATATCAAGTGACAACAATGAAAAAGAAGATAAATAAATGAACAATGACACTAAAGAAGACCACTTCTTATACTGATAAAACTTATCAAGAATCTGTCCATAAAATGACCAAATCAAGAATCAACATTTTCCTTTTTATCACAAGGGGACAGCAAAAGGGAAAAGCTTTTGAGAATAGACTGAGAAAGGTAGAATAAGTGAATCAGGATTAAAAGCGGGGAAAGGAAATCCACGAGTTAATTTCACCAACCGGAATGGCCAACTCTAGCAATGAACATGTGGTCAAGAAAATCACATAAAACCCTAATGACAAATAACCAAAGAATGTACATACTTTGTTGTCCCTTTGGCTATATTTCGTTCTTTTTCAAATGAAGAAGAATGTTCTCTTCGATCATTTGAAAGAGCTAAACCATCCAAGTCGCTTTTAGGCAGATTGCGGGAACCACCAAAATTTTGTTGCGAACTACCATCTAACTTGTTGATTGCAGTAGAAGAACCAGGTCTGCAAGATATTTAAAAAACTAAAAGTTATTTCATATTTCTGCATCCAAGGATGACAATTGAAAAATCAATTATATTAAGTCAACCTTTTATAAGACTAACCTCAACGAGCAAAAAAGGTATTGATTATCACACAGAAATGAGTTATAAATCTAAGAACTAAAAATGCCAAATACTATAGTAGAAGTAAACTAACTAAGATTAAAACATATCTAACCGGTACCACTATAAAAGCCAGAAAAAAAAACCATTTCAATTTTCAAGAAATACATAATCACAGATATTGCATAATAAATAGGCACAGAAATAATTAATTTATAGTTTGAAAACCAGATACAAATATATTATTGCGGAGTACAGATATGCATAGGGAGTCAACCAGATGCAATGAACAATCAACAATGGCAGCAACTTAAAACAATAAACAGTCACTAGACTTTGAAACCAAATTAGGAGAATATATGCCATCTAAAATTTCAAAAGTGCAAACAGGTAACGGGCAAGCAAGCAGAACTAGCACAAATTAGCAAAATTGCCAAATAACAAGAAACCAGGACATATTTAAGAAATCCACATGAATAGATGATGATCGACTTCCTGTTATATTCTTTCAAGACATACCTGAAACCAACACCATCAGAAACTCTAGGGCGAGGTTCATTTTTAAACCTCGGTTGCATTCCCTGTTTAAGCTCTCGTTCAGGGTCCATTGCTCTAGTAGCCAAAGCACCTGCAGATCGCTTCCTCTTCATGTTTTTGTCCCACCCATCGCCTCCCGTAGGAAGACCTCGAGTTTTCTCTTCAGCAAGATTAACACCACCATTACAAGCTCTAAGCATGTTCTTTTCCCTATCCATGATTCCTTTGTCCTTGTCAATAACTGTAACTTGTCTCAACAAAACACTCCCACGGCCTTCTGACTGGAATTTAAAAAAGGATGAATCATTTAAACACAAACAAGTAAGGCCCTTGATGTATCAACAACATCATACTAGCAAAGGCATCATTCACATAAAAATATACATGTTCAACAAGAGAACGATATAGAAATCAGCCACATGGTTAGCTTGACAGATCCAGGATTACATGACCAAGAAGAAATACAGACCCGTGTATCCACCATTGATGAGCGAATTCGCTTATTTGGAACAGTATTCTTGGTTCTTTCCTCCAGTCTTTGGGCTACAGGATCAGAAGAATTTTGGTGAATCTGACTTCCTGTCTTCAGCACGCCAGCAGACTTTTCAAATGTTGTGATTTCATTTCGTGATCTTTTCCTTGTTACATTCCGAAATCTATCAACCTTCATGATGGATTCATGCAACATTTTTGCTCTATCCCTGGTAAAAGATATGTTAAAGTCAGTTGATAAAGATGGAAGAGTAAGTCCAGAAAATTCCCACAAGTAACCACGCACTCAGCCTACAAGGATTTCCCAACTGTGTTATGAGAAAAAGTCATGCTAAACAATAATCCAAAAATGTAAACCAAAAGATATTATCAGTTTTGAGTTCATGTGTCCCAAAACTGCTGCATTGCCTAAACATGGTTGCAGGAGTCCAACGTTAAAGAATGCTGGTAAAGACAAAGTAAAAGTAGACTACCTGGCCTTGTTAGAGGCCTCTTGCACGGTAACTTTAAAGTGCTTAAGTTCCTCAACAGTAGGAAGGGGTTTTGATTGGATAGCCCCGAAAGGATGTTCCTCAAGAGAGACGCCTAGAACCATCCTTAGTTCTCCATAGCGGGGGTACTTCTGGTCCGACAGAGAGAGGGGCTCCAGCATAAGACTACTGGACAATGATGGAATTTCTGCAGAGGTAGCCGGAGTTGGGCTCCTAGCAACTCCAGCGCCAGACGATGACACACGGTTCTCTAAACTTTCCCTGAAGCTTCCTGACCTCTCCATACTGGGGCCCGAGTACGATCCCCGCTGGCCATTAGGATACGAAGCGGTGAATGTCGACCCTTCTGGGCTGCTTGAAGCCAAGTCCGTCCTCGAACCTCCAACCATGATGCTCAAAGCCGAACAGAACAGCTTATTGCCATACTCAAACACCACCAGATGATCCCAGATACCGCAAATCCTGATATAAAATCGCAACCAAAAAGATTAAGATGGTGTACTAAACCAACAATGGAGTAATCAACAATACGAAGAAAAAAAACTAAACCTCCAACTAGCATACAGTTACTTCACAGTTTACATTCGTCAATACATCGTCAAATCATCCCACAGCAGCGACAGCAACCACACAGCCAACAAGAAAGGTAGAGATTTCACCCAAATTCCAGCAGCCATAATCTAAAACTAGGACCTCAATTCTACTGCATTGCTCAAATTCGCGCAAACCCAACACTGCGCAAGACAATACTTACGAATACTCGTATGGCAAAACTCGCAAACGCCGCGAAAACCCCACAAACATGCCACAGGAAGAAACCACATAAACAGCAGACATACAAACAAACGCAACAAACGAACGCAACCAAACACCACCACACCAATGCGGCAAAAAAAACAAAAACCCCCCTACACAAATCCCAACTCAGAATCTCCTACAGAAGCAAAAGAACTCACTAATTCCCCACCCTCCGAACCTCCCAAGTAGTTCAACTCGGGCTCGACCAAGAAAGAGGGCCCCCACGAGCTCCACCCGGAAGCACCACCACCACCGGAACCCTAGCTCCCGCCGAATTCAGTACCAATCAGGCGAATCGACGACGAAGGCGGGCATCCCCTTGCCTGATCTGGCCGGAACCGATCGGAATTTGGCGGGATCGGCGGCAGAATCCGAGGGCTTGGGCTTCTCCTCCGCACTCCCACCTGCTCGAGCCGTCGCGTGGAAATTTGCCCCCAAATAGAAAGAGCCGTGGGCGTGGGACGACGGGAGAAAGAAAGAACGAGATAACGAAACGAGAGAGAGAATAAATAATAAAGAAATAAAAAGGATGGATAGGAGTGCTTATACTGGAAAATAAGAAAGCGGCGGCATTTAAAGGGGAATTTGGGCTGCTGGGGAGTGCACGGAAGGCTGTTATCGGGGTGATCGTGTGCGTCTGATTGATGGACTTTTGATCAGATGGGATTGACCACGGGATAGCAGTCAGCTGTCTCGGGGTTGACGGAAGTTGACTGGCTTGTGTAGTGGTCCGAGTCTCCCAGAGTTTGGGCGTGGTAAACGTGGATCAGTCGGCTGCCTGACCCGCGGGAGTAGCCTCCGTTTAATACGAGGAGAAGGGGGCGGGTGTTCGTTACGCAGCACACCTTAATCAGGTGGAAAATGACATGTAGATTGATGATAATTTGATAAAATATTGATCTTGTCTTTGGTACATAATAAGTTGTAGTTAGATTGGTTGACTTGAATCAATAAATCAAGTTACCACTATTCAATCATAAAACTCACAATGCAAGTAAACATTAAAAGACCGTAACCATTGGGTAGTCGAAGACATCTCCATCCTTAGGTCAATATCTGAATAATATGAGAGTGTAGCTTAAGTTTAAAGGATGTAGAAAATGTATATATTTACACTAGAATAAATGCGACATTTATAGTCTACTTTGGAATAAGTGAAGTACAATTTATCTTGATTAATGGGATTCCACATAAGCAAATAGTTAGTGATTCGTTAAACGTAAGTCACTCAGTCACTCGGTTTTCTTTCTTTTTACTAGATCGAACTGACAAATGGTTTTGTTTATTCGAACGAGCCTAAATCAAATCTAAGGTCGCTCCCTACATCAAGACTCCATTTGAGTTGAGGACAAGGGAGGCGGTTGTCTTTTATTTGGTTCTTCTTAACTAGTGGGAAATGACACATGGGTTGATGATAATTTGATGAAATGATAATCTCGCCTTTAGTTAGTGCAGCGTTATACCTTTGAACTCGTTTGATAACATAGGTGGCAGTTAATTTGGTTGACTTGAATAAGTCGACCAGATTACCTCTACTCAATCCTAAGAATCACAATACAAGCAAACATCAAAAGACTTTAACCATTGGGTAGCCAAACACATCTTCATCCTTAAGTCAATTTCTGAACAATATGAGAGTGTAGATTAAGTTTAAAGGATGTATAAAATGTGTATATTTCTACTAGAATAAATGCGACATTTATGACCTACTTAGGAGTAAATGAAGTACAATTTGCCTTGACTAATGGGATTCCATGTCTGAAGATGGTTAGGGATCCGACAAACGTATGTCACTCGATCACTCAGTTTTCTTTATTTTAACTAGATCGAACTGACAATTGATTTCTATTTATTGGACCAAATCTAAAACAAATCTAGGGTCGGTCACTACATCAAGAGTCCATTTGATATGAGGAGAAGGGAAGCGGTTGTTTGCTATTTAGCTCTTCCTAACTAGTGGGAAATGACATGTGGGTTGATGATAACATGAAGAGATGCTGATCTCGCATTTGGTCAGTGCAACATTATACCTTTGGACTCATCTGATAACATAGGTTGCAGTTAAGTTGGTTGACTTGAACACGTTGACCAAGTTACCTCAACTCAATCTTGAAAAACACAATACGTGCTAATATCAAAAGACCTTAACCATTGGGTAGCCGAAGATACTTTCATCCATAAGTCAATATCTAAGCAATATGAGAGTGTAGATTAAGTTTAAAGGATGTATAAAATGTGTACATTTGCATTATAATAAATGCGACATTTATGGCCTACTTAGGGGTAAGTGAAGTAGAATTTGCCTTAGCCAATGAGATTGTACATGTGTAGATAGTTAAGGATCTGACAAACGTATGTCACTCGATTTTCTTACTTTTCACTAAGTCGAACTGATAGTTGATTCTTGTTTATCAGACCAAGCCTAAATCAAATATAGGTTTGTTCCCTACATCAAGAGTCTGTTTGATTTGAGGAGATGGGAGGCGGTTGTTTGCCATGTAACTCTTCCTAACTAGTAGGAAATGACATGTGGGTTGATTATAATTTAATGAGATGCTCATCTCACGCTTTGGTCAGTGCAGCAATATACATTTGGACTCGTCCGTTAACATAGTTTACTGTTAGGTTAGTTGACTTGAGCTAGTCGACCAAGTTACTTCTACTAAGTCTTGAGAATCACAATATGAGCTAACATCAAAGGACCATAACTATTGGGTAGTCGAAGACACTTCTATCCTTAAATCATGTAACACCCGTAAAATTCTTTTTGTAATTATTTACATTTTATGTATTTTATTCCTGAACGAGTGTTACTGTTCCGAGGCTCATTGTGTGATTTTGTGCTTTTGGGCTTGAGCCTCGTGGGCTGACTTCTATTTGCGTATCCTTGTGCGTGGTTGGCATTGTGTATTGTCGCACTGTGCGTGTGGGGCCCGGGTGTGGGTCTTTTGTAGGGCCCAGGTGTGGGGTCCGTGTGGGGCTTGCACTCGTTGGTCGTCAACTGTGGCTGGTGGTTGAGTGGTTGGTGCGGGGAGTCGTTGGTTCGTGCCTTGGAGCTGGCGGTTGGGCTGTGTGCGGTGAGGCTGGTGGGTGGTCGAGGACTGGCTGGTGTGCGCGTGTCGGAAGTTGGCAGGCAGGTGCACAGCGACGTCCGCCCTCGCGTATTTAACGCATGCTTAAGGCGAGCCTTCTCGGACGCACCGGAGCCTCAACTTCCTCCCTTGCTTTCCTTTTCCTCCTTTCCCCCTCCACTCCTTCACCATTTTCTCCTTCTTCCTCTTCACTCCTCTTGCCGCTCGTGGGTGAGTGTGGGGGATCAAAGAGAGGGCCAGAGAGTCAGAGGTGGGAGACGGCTTACGAGGCTCGTGGCGGTGCGGGAAGCTCCAGAGCGACGTCCCAGAGGTCGTGGGGTGGCCGTGGTCGTACGGGGTCGTCAAAGTTCATCGGAGTCGACCGGAGATCGCCGGAGCTCGTTTCAGGTACGTATCCCCAATTTAATGTATAGAAATCATGTAAACTGATAGAAATGCCTAAGATGCATGTAATCTAGGGTAAATTTAATTTTTTAGAATTTTTGAGAATTTATTGTGGCATTTATGGATATTTATGGTGGTTGGTGTGTTTTGGGTCATTTTTGTTGGATCGAAAGACCTCTCTAGAGGGGGGGTGAATAGAGAATTATTAATTTCAGAATTACTTTTGCTACTTTTCGTAATTTAATATTAATTGCATACAATGGATATCAATAACTAAATTTAATCAAGATTTAGTACTTATGCAACTAATAAACATACAAG
>JAMKQA010051455.1:0-37279 GCA_024699735.1 Posidonia australis | reverse complement strand
AAGTGGGGTCTGTTTGGGCCTAATGGTCTTGTGTGGACCTAATGGGCTTGTGTGGGCCTAGGCAAGCCTAAGTGGGTCTGTCTGGGCCTAATGGGTTTGTGTGGGCCTAAGGTTCTATGGAGTTAGGGTTTAGGAGTGGTGGTTGCAACCAGAGCATCTTCTAGAAGAGCCTACCGTCGAGTGACTGCAAAATCGGAGTGTCTACAGGTTGAAAGAAGTGAGAGAACATACGTCCAAGAGCAATAGGAGCACCAAGATAAATCAATGGCCAAGATCCTTTAGAGAAACATGTAATAAGCTCAACATTCTTATGAGTATCAAGATCTTTTCTCCAAAAATACGTGCATTTATTCCTACCTATGTGCTGACCAGAGGAGTGCTCATACATGGAAATGAAGTCCATGAACCTATTAATAGTATGAGAGTTCGCCCTACAAAAAATCAAAACATCATCTACAAAGAAAAGGTGGGAAGGGACACCACCATTACCTGTGGTAGAGAATTTTTCACAAAGATTAGCATAAAATAATTTTTTTAAGCCTCTACTGAAAACTTCCTGAGCCAAAATAAACAGGGAATGAGATAAGGGGTCCCCTTGCTTAAGTCTCCTAGTAGATTTAAAGAAACCAAATTGACGACCATTAATCACAGGAAAAAACCAATTATTATTCAATGTCCAATTAACAAGCTCAACAAATCTATCAGAGAAACCAAACCTACGTAAAACCTTGAGAACAAAATCCCACTCCATTCTAACATAGGCCTTCATCATATCCAACTTGAACACAATATTACCCCTTCTGCATTTTTTATCAACATCAGAAATGATTTCTTTTTTTGTTAACGGTTGAGATAGTAAGAGGTGAATTTTTATGCATGCCTCAGGATTCGAACCTGGGACCTGTGGTGTGTTTAGAGTTCTCTCAGCCACTGTGACAATGAGATATTGTCTGAAATGATTTCTTAAGTAAGTTGAATTTGTTCAAAAATATCTCACCCTTTTACAAACCCAGCCTGTTCTTCAAATATTAGCTTAGGTAGCAATGTCATTAGCCTATTATTCAGAATATTTGAAAAAAAATTTGACGTGACGTTTCCAACACTAATAGGCTGCAATTGAGCAAAACTAGAGGGATTTTTAACTTTTGGAATCAAGCAAATCAGAGATGCAAAATACTCCTATGGATCTTACCCCTAATAAAAAAAATATTTAACAAGATCTACCAGATCAGCCTTGATAATATCCCACGTAGCAATATAGAAAGATAAAGAAAACCCATTAGGACCTACTGCAGCATGAGATGGCATACCTTTTAACATATGAAGAATTTCCTCCTGGTTAGGAATGGCAATGAGAATACGAGACTCCTTATCAGAAACAATAGAAGGGATCACCTGAAGAAGTTCATCATTAACAACACATCTAAGAAGTAAATAATGTAGTGAAAAAACCAGATGCCTCATCCTGTATATCCTGCACATCATGCAACCAATCACCATCTTCAGTTTTGATAACATGGATGAAACTTCTTTGCCTTCTATCTTTAACACTTTTATGAAAGAAAGCTGTGTTTTTGTCACCATCCCGCAACCATTTACATATAGCCTTCTGACACCAAAAACTCTCTTCATGAAGGAGTGCTTCATGCAATCTTTGATTAGCTTCAACAAGACATTGCAATCCATCCTCAAAGTAGGAACAATCTAACCTTTCTTGAGCCAAAAATGCTTCCTTTTTTGCTTTTTTAACACTCTCGAAAATATTCCCAAAGGATTCTCTGCTCCAAACACGAAGATGTTCTTTGAATCATTTTAATTTGAGAAACCACCTAAAAGAGCAATCCCCCATATTTGCAACTGGAACCTCCCACGAGTCCCTAATCACCTCCAAACAATTGTTATCGTTAAGCCATGCATCAATAAATTTGAAAGGTTTCGGCCTACAAAATGATCAGAATGAAAGTCCAATAAAATAAAAGCATGATCAGAGCAAGATCAATGAAGATGAAAAATATTAGCAGATATATCAGACTTCCCTGGATTCCACAAACAACGATCCAACCTAGTCAAGATACGATGGTCCCCTTGTTGATTGTTGCACCAGGTAAAAGGAGAACTAGAACAACCCACATCTTGTAATGAGCAAGCTGTGACCATGTTGGTGGAATCCTGCACGACTCCAATGTGCGTGGAAACACATGAGGAGTTCCGATATGGTCACGGCGAAGATGATAAATCCAAAAAAGGAGACTAGACTCGGAAACACCAAAGAAAGATAAGAAAAGGATAAGGACAAGGAGTCGCCACCTAATCTTTTAATGGAAAGATGAGGAAAACCAAAATGCATATAAATGCAAAAATGATACAAATAAATACAAATGAATGCGTGTATGCTCTGTGCCTAATGGATGCAACACTTAGCCATTGCGGGTTAGAGAAAGGGTAAGGACTTTTGTTACGCATGGGGAAGGTGTTAAGCACCCCCATACGTTTGAAGAATTCAGTCTTTCTAGGTTCCCTACTTGCTAATGATCTAGTGTTTGTATGCTTGTCTACTTTTAATGCGTATGCCTAAGATGAACGCGAAAACATGACAAATCAAAAAGAAGAAATGAATAAAAGAGAAATGATAAGGAAAATAATCCGAGTGATAATGTAGGTATTGAAAATGCCACTTTACTGTACGTCCTTGGGCGATAAGGAAAATAATGAAAATCAGAAATATTCGGAAAAGCATCTTGCAAAACAACTATAAGTTTTTCTATTTGCACTTCAATTTCTTTCAATGTTTACTTTGCTTACAAATAATTTATTCTTAAACTCTATAAAAATAACTTAATACTTAAGTTATTTGTTTATGATTATTTAACATTGTTTTTATTAGTTAAATATTTTTGATTCTCTATTTACCTTTCCTCTAAAGAAGACGTAGATCTTTACATAATCGTGCAAAAATAGTAAATCTAAAGAAGTTGTAGACCATGGTTTCTTGATGAAAAGATAATAGAATATATATGTTTCTATACGTGAGTATTGTTAGTGATGTTTGGAGATGTCACTAGATGTTATTGTTCTCAAAACAAGTTGACTTGTAAATAATGTTGAATATATGAAAATAAATTTGATTTTTAGTTATTTTATTCTAGATTTCTTGTCCATTGGTATTCTAGTGTTTCGAAGTCCAATCTTATAATGTATAAAAATAAACTTAATTTTTTGCTTATATTCATTTGTTATAAAAATATACAAATGTAGCAAATGTGGACATTGTAGATGGAGTTAAATCTATTAAGAATATGAATAAAAAAGAAAGACTTTTAAGGTTCAAAATTATACAAAATTATATTGAAGAACTAGAGAAACTCAAAAAGTTGGGACATTAATTAAAATAGTAAGGTGCATGGATTGTCATCAACCTTGGGTAAAGCAAAAATCTAGTGCCAAAACACAACTTAAGAGGCATATTTCATCATGTCTGTCTCTCAATACGAAGGGAAAGAAAAAAGTAATTCCTTTTCTTTCGATAAATGATAACGGATTAGACTTTTCTCCAATAACATTGTTACATACCTACGATCATAAAAACAATTTGAGAGATAATGTAACATCTGTGCTTGATTTTCCATTTAATGTAAAACCATGGAATTTGTTATATTATTTGAATATGGTTTATTAATAGATAATCAGATGTTGTGTTTGTTGTTGTGATCTCTCCCAGTGTATTGTGTTCTTGGTTTCTCTAGTTGTGTGACTCTTTTGGCTCATGTGAGCCTGTATGTGCACCTTGGCACCCGTACTTGAGGGTGAGACTCACTTGAGACTTGATCTTGGCTTACATTTGGGTTTTAGTCAAGGTTTCTACCCCTCACCAGTGAGCTCCATTCCCACATCACTCGTGAGCTTCTACCTTTCACCACCTGTGAGCTCTAGAGGGGAGGTTTGCGTGCTCCATCCCATCCTTAGCAGTAAGGCCAACAGTGATGGCCGACGGGAATCCGGGAGGCTGCAAGCGTCGTGGTGAAGATTTAAGGAGGCTCAGCACGAGGAGGAGGAAGGCCATGACTTGAGGAAGAGAGGTGAAGTCGGAGAGGAGAACCTGAAGCTGGAGGAGGGGAGGTCGTGCTTGCCACCACCAAAGGAGGAGCCATGTCGGAGGTACGTGGGGTTCGCTGGAGTAAGGTACGTGTTCCCCTCTCTCCTTCGTTCCTCTGTTAGGGATTAAGGAATTCATGTGATAAATCATGCATAAATGATGCAAAAATCATGTTTAAATAGGGGAAATGGTGGAAATGAGATGAACAACATGTTTAAGATGATATCAAGAAATTTTATATTGATTTCGTGGGATTTTGTTGATGATTTCGAATGCATGCTACAATAACTTCATATAAGCCTTATGTCTTTGTGATTTTCTATAGAAAAACATGCTCAATGGTTTTGTGAATGGATTGAGGAGTTTTGAAATAAACTTAGAGGTCTACACCCCATGATTTACTTGTAATTTATGAGGTTGGTTTATTGGATCTGTCCCTTACCTCACTTTGGGGAGAAGAGATGGCATGAGTTGGGGGTAGTTTTTTGTAATCGCAGTAAACAACATGCTGAACTAGGCTTGGTATGCCGAAATGCCTTAGTTGAGGTCCCCTGAACCATTGATTCGGACGACGAAGGTTTTCGATTGACTAGATCAGGAGATTTCGAATGACCGACTAAGTTCGGTCGACTGCTCTAGCAAGGGAACTGATATACTGACAGAGATTTGGGCGACCAAAAGGTTTTGGTCGACCGACTCGGTCGCCCAAATCAGGGATTTTCGATTGATTGGGATCCTATTAGGTATGCTAAATCAGGACCTAGAACCATATTGAGAAATAATTTGAAAAATATTGATAAAATGGAATAAATGCATGATAAATGTGCTAAAGGCATGAAAATGATTTACGAGATGTTTCATATGAAAACAATGTTTCAAATGGTGATTTTCATAAAATGTTAAAACATAGAATGTATGGAATACATAAAATGTGTGAAATTGAATGTAGATCCATGAAAGGGGTGCATGCTTGATAATTTGAACAAAGGAATGATTGAGAATGTGAATGAATGGTTATGAGAACTATAGATGATAAATGTAAATAATGATGTGTGAGATTTATAACTGATTTCTATGAATGAAAACTGATTTTGCAAAGCGATTTGAAATGGAAATTGCATATGATTTTAAAAGAGATTTCTGATATTTGTAGGAGCCACATTTAGGCCAAGACTTGCCGGTAAGGGTAATGAAACCTTTGGAAATGTTGGGGACGTGTCCTTGGACGTGGTTGTTGAGTTGTGGTCCGGGATAAGAGCCTTGAGACTGTAGTGGTATTATAGGACCTGAGGTATGGTAGACCGGGACTACCCTCGGTGCTAATGTTGGTCTGGTCTGAGATTAGAGTCCCTAGGTGTTTGAGCACTAGGGCGTTGTGAGGACGCACTCTATACTTGTACTAGAGAGGGCACACTTTTGAGGCTACTGTTGGGGCGGTTGAACTCCTACGAGGGGTGGTTCACTGCGACACTACAGTACTGACAGGGGTGGAACCTCGCCAACTGCTTGTGGCCAAGTCGGTTACCTATGGCTAGGGTGATACAACAGGTTTTGAGATATGAATTGAGATTGTGATTTAAGTTAGTTTGCAGCTTTGATAATTGTGATTTGAAAATAAACTGTGTTTTAAGCTAGGATTTTGAATGAGAACTCGTTTTCTGCTTATATAGATGATTTGCAATTAAGCATAAGAGGATTTTGAATGAGAACTCGTTTTCTGCTTATATAGATGATTTGCAATTGAGCATAAGAATTTAAAGGAAACAAAAGAAAAGAAAGTTTTGAAATGACACATCTTCCATTGATTTTACCAAATTACGTGTGTTGGCTTTTCAGTATTTGTGGTTTCTTGAGCTTTCTTAATCATGTAAAGTTTTGTCGATTTTGTTGTTGTTTTTGGGATGCGTACTGGATGACATTCTCGTCACTCACGCGTGGTTTTTTTTTATTTACCTTATCTCATGTGCTTAGGAGGAGGTGCAGTCTCGTCTGGTGCATTATTCAGAACCACCTTAGTCACACATAGGTCTAGGCTTTTGGTTTTGCTTATTTAAATTTGTTAAATTAGATTTAATTATTTGCTTTGGTTAGTGTTTGTACTGTTGTGTAGCATGAGCGACGTTACAGATAATTGCCAAGATGATTATTGTACATGAATATCCTTTTAAAATGGTTAAACATATTGTTTCAACATCATATGCAAAGGCCATGAATTCAAGCTTTTTATTACGTTTCAAGGGGTATCATGAAGATTGAATACATAAAGGGTCACTAGCCCAAAAATGAAAATTTCAAAAAAATGTTGAAGAATGTGAAGAGGGTTTGCCTTAGATTAGACATTTGGACTTCTAATCAAATCATTGGGTACATTTATTTGACACTTCATTCTGTAGATGTAGATTGGAAGTTGCAAAATCATATTATTAGTTTTTATTAGTTGGAGCCACCTAGCACAGGAGTTGTTATTGCAAGTGCTATTTCAAGGTGCTTTCAAGATTATGATATGATAAAGTTCAAGCTATAGACCTTGATAAGTAACCACGAATGATGTAGTTGTGGCTTTAATGAAGAACAATTTCATCTTTAGAAACAAATTGTATTTCAAAGGACACATCTTTATTTTGGTGCAAGATGGTCTTAAGGAGCTTGGATTGATTACTCATAATGTCAACAAAACTGTGAAATATTTTTAAGAAACTTTCCATCTCATTTGTTCAAGTTTGAAGAAATTGAAAGACAACTGGATATTTTCGCAACTATAGGGTTGTGTATTGATGTTCCTACTCGTTGGAATTCTACTTATTAAATGTTGGAGTATGGCATCCAATTTAGGCTTATCTTTAAAGAATATGCTGCAAGGAATGTTGATTATGAATGAATGATTATCTTTTGATCTTGATTGGGAAAAGGCTGAAAAACCCTCAAAGTTTTTGTCAAATTTTAATAATGTGTCATTGTTATTTTCAGGCATCACATATTCCGCATTGAATTTGTATCTTGTGTGTGAAGCAATATTAAATAAGCATCTCATGTGTGAAGATGACTTCATGCAAAACATGGCAAAAAGTAATAGTTGGAAAATTTGACAAATATTGTGGAGATTGTAGCATATTGATAACAAATGCTACAATCATGGATCCTCCACACAAAATGAAATTCCTTAAAGTCATTTTCCCCCAATTATATTCTTCTACTCACACTGAGAGGTATCTTGAAGAAGTATAACAAATAGTAAGAGATATATATAATCTTTATGTGTTTGAAAGTAAATTTATAGTCAAGTCACAGTCCAATGTCAAGTGCATAAGATAATGTCTCAACTCCAACTTCACCTCGTTTGCCTAGCATTTTGGAGAATAAAATTGAATTTGAGTACATAGACTCTAAATGAATAACATTATCTAATAAATTTAACTCGAAAATTTATTTGGACGAAAAGGATTATAAATGATGAAGCAACAAAATGTTCTATTTATAATTTGTTAGAAGTCGAATATTCTCGATAAACTTATTCTTTCAAAAGTGACTAGAGAGAGCAGGAAGAGACAAGAAAATCCACTACCTTTCGAGCAATAAGCTCAATTAGTTGCTTAAGGAATTTCCCTATTCCCTTGCCTTGTGTAGAAGGCTAGAACTGTAGACTTATATGCTGTATTTGGTACATTGGAATGAAAATAGATAGGAATAGAATGAACTCGTGAATATAATTTGGAATGGAATGAAATAGATTTATTCCATTTTTGTGTTTAGTATGTAATGGAATTGCAAAATGGAATTGATAGATAATTATTTTCTAATATTTGATACATAAGAACAGAATCGAAATGGAAATATAAAATTTGGAAGATTAACAACTGCATATTAACAAAAATATCCTGTCAATTTGAAAAAAAATTAAAATAAATTTTTTTCCATACATACTATAATATACACATATACATAAAAGTATCAACATAAATAATCTTTTCTAAATTAACATTAACATAGATAATCCCTTTTAAATTAACATTAACAAAATATTTTTGTTAGAATAAAAATTCTTTGTAGGAAAAGAAGACAATAAAAAATATCAATATTCTTTGTAAAAAAATACATATATAGAAAGAAAAAGGAAAAGAAGACAAAAAAACGGAAAAATACAGAAAAGAGATCTAAAATCTAGAATTTTTAATTCTATGACTATTGGAAAAAATTCTTAGTGTTCTCTATTTTCTATTAGACATGATTAAGCACTTGTTAAATTTTTTTATTATTCATTTTGGTAATAGATGTAATGATGCTTAAATTTTTGTTATTATGATTTTGATCATTCATTATCTTAAGAGGAAGACTTTTTATCTACTTAGGTGAAGAAGTCTTAAATATGTTTTTTGCTAAAATTAAATAGGATTATCATAAATGGACCTACACAAGTAAACAAAGGAAACTGAATGAGCTCCTTCGGCTCACTCCTGACTTGATGGGCTAAACGAGCTTGAATCAAGATGAGCCCGAACGACCTACTTTGTTAAATGATCCAAGGTCGATCATAAAGAGCATTTGTTTACGATCTTCCACAACTTCACGTTGCTACGTAGACCCTAAGGCATGCATGACTCTTCAGACAAAACAATCGTATGTTGGGATATTTTTTGGCATTTTGAAGCTTCAGTTACTCTTCAAGTGTGAAGGAAAATAGAAGCTAGTGAATGCCGCTTCTCAAAGAAATTGTCAGTATTTGGAGTTGAAAAATCCAGAAATCCTTATCTGTAATATCCACTCCATGCTTTTAGGAGATAAGAGCTGCAAGTAACAAGCGCTGCTAGAATTGAGCTTTGAACAGGTGGAAAAAAGAAAGAAAGGTGGTTCACCATCCCGATTCACGACTTCCTGTCCAAGCCAAGATAATGACCAACTAGTGGAATGACAAATGATCAACATGTTGGGACATTTTGTCCAACCTTTCAAGAAAAAGGTATTGTCAGAATAGAAAGACCAACTTAAAGTCTTGCCTATTTCTGTTCAGGTTCCTTTCATCCTCCTGTAGTAGGTACATGTTTGCTACGTTTCACTTGGGCTCGCTTCCATCGTAGATTTTCCTCTCCGCGATCGCCATTCGTACATCACTTAACTCTCTGTTATTTATGTTCTCGTTGCAGCAAAAATACAAAGAAGGTAGAAAAGGTTCTCCCCCTATTTCAATCGCCCACGATTCCAAACCAAACCCTAGATTGGGGTTGGCGGTGTGTTGGGGGGTGGGCGATGGGCGATTGAGGATGGTGCGGCTTCTCGGATTGACTCGCTTCGGGTTCGACGCTGCCTCCCCCCGCGAGATCACGCGGACAAACCCCATCATCGGCGACGACGGCGGCGGCGGGGAGAGCGGGTGGCTGATCCGGTTCTTCGACTCTGCATTCTTCTGCGAGTGGATCGCGGTGAGCTACCTCTACAAGCATGACCACTCCGGTGTCCGGGATTACCTCTGCAACCGCATGTACACCCTCCCGGTCGCCGGGATCGAGAGCTACCTGTTCCAGATCTGCTACATGCTCGTCCACAAGCCGAGCCCGTCGCTCGACAAGTTCGTTATCGATACGTGCGCGAAGTCGCTCCAGGTCGCGCTCAAGGTGCATTGGTTCCTGTTGGCGGAGCTTGAGGATGTGGAAGACAATGAGGGGATTAGTAGGATTCAGGAGAAGTGCCAGATTGCCGCCACGTTGATGGGGGAGTGGCCGCCGCTGGTTCGTAATCCGGCCGATCGTGTGTCACAGAGTACGCCCGGGAGTGGTAAAAGCCGTCCCGTGCTCAATCGGCTGTTCTCGTCGAAGCAACGGCTGCTGTCTTTCGGTGGTTCGTCGTCGTCGGCTGGGGGCAGTAGTCCGGCCCAGGAGGAATGCAACGGTCATGCAACCAGTAGCAGTGTTGGGAATGTCGGGAGCGAGAATGACAGCAATGATGCAGTTGCAGGCGTCAGCGGCAGCGATAGTGTCAGCAACGGTAGTGACAGTAATAGTAAGACAGCATCTCCTTTCGAGGAGAATACGTTGCTCAAGAAGTTTATACCTGGTCCTAAAGTGAGGGATGCATTTCTCTTCAGGAAGTCTTTGGATAAAGAGCCAGAAGATGCAACGGATAAAGATGGTTTCTTCAAAAGGTTTCTTAGGGATAGCAAGGATAAGGAGGAGGAGGATGCAGATAAGGATGGGTTATTGAGAAGGCTTCGCAGGGATAGCAAGGATAAGGAGGAAGAGGATACAGATAAGGATGGTTTCTTTAGAAGGTTTCTCAGCAGCAAAGATAAGGAAGAAGAGGATACAGATGGTACAGATAAAGATGGGTTCTTTAAAAGGTTTCTCAGGGAAAATAAGGATAGGGAAGTTGATGATGCAGATAAAGATGGCTTCTTTAAAAGGTTTATCAGGGACAGTAAGGATAAGGGGGAAGAGGATCCAGATAAACATGGTCTTTTCAAGAGCCTTCGTAGGGACAGTAAAAATTACGATGAAGAGTTGATTTCAAGTTCAGAGGGTTTTTTTAAAAGATTGTTTCGTGATAAGGAGGACAAATCAGGAGAGGATGATGAGAAGGAAGGGTTCTTCAAGCGGCTATTCAAAGATAAGCCAGAGGAGAAGAAAGAAGCTGAAATAAATAATGTAGTAGAGGAGGATAAGGGAAACAAAGAGGATGATGACAAGGAAGGGTTCTTCAAGCGGCTATTCAAAGATAGACCAGAGGAGAAGAAAGAAGCTGAAACTAGTAATGCCGATGAGGATGATAAGGGAAATGGAGAGGATGACGAGAAGGAAGGGTTCTTCAAGCGGCTATTCAAAGATAAATCGGAGGAAAAGAAAGAAGCTGAACATAACAATGCAGATGAGGAAGACAAGGGAAATGGAAGTTACGAAGAAGAAGAAAACTCAGACTTCCTCCGGGGATTGTTTAGAGTGCACCCAAAGGAAACTAAGACTACTATTGCATTGGAGAATGGTGGACATGCACTTTCTTCTGAGAGCAGTCCTGGAACTGAAAATTTCTTCCAAAGGCTTTTTCGGGATAGGGACAGGTCCATAGAAGATTCTGAATTATTTGGTTCAAAGAAACATAAAGAGGTACTTAGTATGTTTGTTTTTGATTTATGATATCTATTGGTTGCGTCATCATTTTGTGTTGAACATGCTTTTACATATTTAGAATTTAATCTTTTAATTGAAGTCCTGTATGTACTGAGTACTCCATAAGGTGGTGTTTGAGCAACACTAAATAAGTGCTAAAAAATGGGTGCTGACCATTAATAAATAGTGATATATTCGTTTTTAAGAAGCTTGGTGAAAAGAACCCTAGACACGGATTTGTGAGGTGGGACATGTCACTGCAGCGTACATAATGGATGCACCACATTGGGCTTTGTGCATAGAGATACATGAGTTTCATATGAAGTGTAACATCTGTAGCGAGAAAAATAAATGTAGTAGCTAAATGATGATGAGCAATATCAGTTAGCCATAAACTTTGTGTTTGTGGATGGAATCCCAAGAAGGGTTATAATAGGCCTTTTGGAAGATACCATCACATTGAGTTCCATGTGCAGAGATACATACCTACATGAGTTTCATATAGAGTGAAAACTTTGTAAGATAGGGACAGGTCCATAGAAGATTCTGAATTATTTGGTTCAAGGAAACATAAAGAGGTACTCAGTATGTTTGTTTTTGATTTATGATACTTATTGGATGCGTCATCATTTTGTGTTGAACATGCTTTTACATATTTAGAATTTAATCTTTTAATTGAAGTCCTGTATGCACTGAGTACTCCATAAGGTGGTGTTTGAGCAACACTAAATAAGTGCTAAAAAATGGATGTTGACCATTAATAAATAGTGATATATTCATTTTTTAGTAGAATAAGTGATATATTCTACTTGGTGAAAAGAACACTAGACACTGATTTGTGAGGTGGGACACGTCACTACAGCGTACATAATGGATGCACCACATTGGGTTTGCACACAGAGATATGTACCTACATGAGTTTCATATGGAGTGTAACATCTGTAGCGAGAAAAATAAATGTAGTAGCTAAATGATGATGAGCAATATCAGTTAGTAGGGGTGCAAATGGATTGGATACGGTACGGATATGGGTGTTAACATATCCGTATTTGTTTTTGAAATACGGATATCATACGGATAGGAAATTTACATATCCATATTCTTAAAAAACGGATACGGATACGGAACGTATAAAAGGAGATCGGATACGGATAAAGTCGATCTAAAAATGGATATGGCAATATACACATTACATAATTAATCAAACAATTAACAATATTTTCATATAATTATATATTTTAAGTTATTTAGTATATATGAAATTAAAATAATATATATCAAAAATAAAAATATATTAGATATAATTATAGGTTAGACTTACCTTTTCTAAAAAGAGATGAAGTTATGAATCCAAATTTTAATATTCCATCATTATGGATGTATAATTAATTAATGATTAATAAAAAATTATTATATTTTACAACATATTTTGTTAATTAAAGTTAGTAAAATCTTATAAGTGACAAAGTAAAATCCTCGTAAAGTACATAAATAATTTGACAAAATTAAAATGTAATCTATGGATCTTAATCTACATCATTTGGATTAAATATATGTCAAAATCTACATCGTTTAAAAACTCTTAATATATCTATCTATTCATGTACAAATTCAACGATCTTAAAGCAACAATGATCTCTAAGTTATAAGTTTCAAAACTAAAATGTAATTCATGGATCTTAATATATATCATCTAGATTAAGTACACACCAAAATCTATATCATTTATAAACGCATAACATATAGATCTATTTATATCAAATTCAATGGTTCTGTATAAACTATAACAAGTACATGTTAAATTTAATATTTAGGAATTTCAAAAGCACTTGATTTTTTATATACAAACATTTTTAATAGTTTTGATCAAATCTAGTGATTTAGATTTTTAATCTAATGATTAGATGTTAAGATATAAAAAGTTGTGTGTGTATATATATATATATATATATATAGATGTAGATATCCGTATCCGTTGAAAATTCAAAGGACATATCCGTATCTGTAGCCGTTCAAATTCAAAAAACCATATCCGTATCGGTATCTGCTCATATACAGATATGGATACGGATATTTTGCGGATATACCGTATCCGTTTGCACCCCTATCAGTTGACCATAAACTTTGTGTTTGTGGATGGAATCCCCAGAAGGGTTAAAATAGGGCTCTTGGAAGATACCATCACATTGGGTTCCATGTGCAGAGATACATACCTACATGAGTTTCATATAGAGTGTAACTTTTGTTAGATAAATCATGACAAAATGAACTATTTGAATGGACGTATCTACATGAGTTTCATATGTCTGTACTGTAGACAAAAATAGAGTAAAAAATTCAATGTCATTAGTATGAAAAGTAATGAATAACAAATGCCAGTAACTATTGCTGCTTAGTTGTAAACTAATGATATAATGTACTTTTGAGTAAACAATAAGTGGCATTAAAACTTGTGAAATAACCAATAAAAAAAGGATAGCACGGGGAATTGCATAATAGAGGGCTTCCATCAATTTAATCAACATAGATACACAGTTGGACGGCATATGGCACCGTATACCAGCTTCTGATGTTAGACAAAGCCATTTATTCAGCTAATTAATTTGTCTATTAGACATACACTTCATAAGTGGAACCTAAAAAACCAATTTTCTGGTCATCATCGTTTTTTCTAGATCTTTCCTATGTAATCAGCTTGTTGTGGGGATATAGAACCATTTGAACTCTGTTTCTGAATCTGAATTTATATAGAGGAGTAATGACACTCATAAAATGTAGAGACAATGATTATTTCATAATGTCAGATGCAGCTGTATGAGTGATGTATGACTAATCAACTCTAGATCCCTGATATCGATATTGCTTTTCTAAAAACATTGACTAGCTATTTCAACATATTTATCAAACCTAAAATACCACTGGCAGACTTGTTTATGGCAGTGCTATGGCATGGTTGATATTCAATAACAACCAAAACAATACTTTTTCCTTGAGCAGGATAATTTATCATTGTGTGGTTTCAGTTTCTTTGAAGATTTATGTGAACAACGAGTCCATTTAGCGAGGCAGTTTTTTTTACCCTATTTTACAAAAGAATTCTTAAGGTTTATTAGATAATGATCTTTACCAATAACTAAACCAACTTTTAAATCAACTCATTATAAAACATTAAAACACTGGTACATGGCTCTTCAATGTGATGGACAGCTTTTTATTTGATTTTTAATTTTTATTGATTTGGTTTCTGTTTCATACTTCTTTCAGTCAATATCTTATCTGCAAGTATGCATGTCGGGGAAATACATATAAGTAGCTTCTGCTGGCATCCGGTGTACTATTGTGACCACACTTCTTTATAAAATTTTGAGATCAAAAGCTGAATTGCTGTTTCTGTATTGCAATAACCATTGTACTCTATGAACATTTCTGGTTAATAATTTATTAGAAGCTTTTCTTTGACAGAAGCATCCAGGTTCACCTAGGCAACGTAATGAGAAATGTTTGAAACCTCCATTGCCAAGTACGACAACTTCGCAAATTCGTAAAGGAACATATCATGTTTCATTGGAGTTTGTGCAATCCTTATGTGATACATCTTATGGGTTGGTTGATATATTTCCTGTTGAAGATCGTAAAAGTGCTCTTGTTGAGGTTGCATATACTTCTTCTAGGCTTACATTTTCAGTATAAGGGTTTGCACCTTCATTAGATGCTATACTAAACTCTGTTGCATGGCTTTATTGGTTTTGTAGTCCCTTGCAGAAATAAATTTACATATCACTGATGCTCAAGAAAGTGGAGGTATTATCTTTGTACATCTTTCTTAAAAGGATATTACTATTTTTCAGAAAATGGATATTGCTATTTCATAATAATATCAACGTGCTTTTTGTTTATCATCTACAGGGGCGAGAACAACTTAAGTTTGCAATTGCTTAACCCATTTTATGCATTTTATAGGGGTGTGCTTTCCAATGGGGAAGGGAATGTACCGGGTTCTCCACATTCCTGAAGATGAAGCTGTTCTTTTGAATTCTAGAGAGAAAGCGCCGTACTTGATATGTGTGGAGGTTTTGAAAGGTGAAGGTCCAAGGTATCTCACAATAATCACTTCAAGCATTTCATTAAGGATAATTTTCATACGCCCCCCTTGAAAGTTTGTCCAACTTTTAGAAAACTTCCTCACTTTAGAGGCCTCTGTTCTACCCCCTTCACATTTAACTGTATCTTCAGATAACACTCTGCAGTAGTTTCGGTGTCTTTTTTGGAGGTAACATCATTAGTTTACGGGAGAAAAGACATGAAATCCCACAACTTCAGTTTCAAATATCCTCCTATTGGTAAGTCAACTAAAGCAGAAACCAACATTAGTACCCTAATGTTTCATTTCCAAACAACCTCCTAGGCAGGATGTTGTTTGAAACAACAAAATGTGAAGGGGTTCCTCAGTTAACTCAAAACTCCACTTGGAACGCAATATCAAATTGATGTTTTGTTCGAAAAAATGTGTATAATCCAAATTTGATTGTTGTGTTCCAAGGGAAAATGGAGAAGGAAGAAAGAAATCTTTTTTTATTGAAAAAAGTATGCTCATTCCTATTACTTATTTATCTTAATTCTTAGTTTATTTTTATTGTATGTCTTAGTATAGAGGATGATACTACGGATCTTTATTTGTTTATAAACTCCCCCATGGGAGTTAATAAACAACTGCTTTATAATATTGTGCAATTTGTCACACCAAGATGTATAGGATGTATGGGACAAAGACCTTAAAAGTGAAGGGACTTTTTAAAAGTTAGACAAACTTCTGTTTTTGAGTAGTAATCAAGAAAATCTTATTGAAAATTATTTAGAAACAAAATACATAGGAAAATGGCCTATCAATATGATAAGGCACAATAACAACAAAAAGGTCCAAGGGATTTAGGCTAAATAGCTAAAAGGCCCTGCAACTAGTCCCTGACTCATGACTCATGAATTGAGATTTCAGAATGGTTGGTGTACAATGAAGCCATGATGGGACTGGGTTTATGGATGGCCATTCATGGTATCTCGATTCATACTAGAGGTAATGACATGTTATTCCGAATTTGTTATTTGTTTGGGGTGTTCAAAGGAAGTTCAGTTGCTCAGGTGGATGTTAGTTTTGAGCTTGCATTGTTGGAGACATCAATGGACAAGATGCTTGCTGCAATGTCTATGGTTCTTGGAGGCATTTGTTTTGGTCTTTCACTTTAGTGGGTAAAATTGATAAAAACAGTGGTCAAACAATGTTGTTACATGTAGGGGTGGGAATGGGTTTTAGATTTAGTAGCTTGAATGTTGTAGAAGCTTGGGTGAATGATGCAAGATGATTGAGGAAGACGAAAGTGAGCCGCAACTCAGTGTATTTGGGTGATCGGTATTGTTGAGAAGTGGAAAGGATGTAGTGAATGTTAATGATAGTAGAGATGGACCTGAGGAGGTCCCAATGGCATTGGAAAGCCGGAAGGTGGACCGACATAGGGGTTGGGTGCAATGGATTGCTAGCCCTCTTTTATTCAGAAAGTAATGGTTTATACTTCAACTTTGCAAGTAATGGTATATACTTCAACTTTGCAAGGAGCACTTTAGGCGGCACAATGCAATCCATTTTGGGTCATTTGAAGGCATTATTGTGGCTTGTAATGATGGTGAGACCCATTCACCAAGGTCATGTCCCTCCTCGAGCTTGTCCCAATTCAACTCTACGGTGATGGGTTCACAGGCTTGGAACTCTCGACGATGGGTAGGGCAGTGAATGATCCGACCTTCAATGGTGTTGACTCTTCTTCTAGGCTTCTATGGTGATGGAGAACATTTCAAATCGGAAAGTAATTGCAGTAAAGTCGACTGATCGAGCCATCACGTCGTTGCCTTTGGGCAATATGGGGGGAATTAGGGTGGTGGTGTTGTCAACGACACCCTAAGAGGCAGATGTGGCCTTTGTCGACGATTAAGCTCTCTTGGATGGTGTTTTCCTCTAGTGCTCTCCTCTACATGGGGATGAAGAATGGGGTAGTGATTTATTGCTAGAGGAGTTTGTGGTTTCTCATTTCAAAGGAAGATGCTCAAACGTGCAATCGTTAATGTTTAAGCAGAAGATGAGATTGATGGTGAAGATTTAGAACTGCTCTTCAGGAATTGGGGCAAATTGAGTGTTCATGGTTTCAGATGGCTGACACCTCTTACAGACCTCTCATCCTATGACTCATAATACGAATATGGGAATCCAACTGCAATTGACATACATTTTGGTCCATATTTCAGGCAAACGTCTTTGTACAAGTTCAGCTCCTTAGGTGGAATCCTTTTTTTTGAATTTTCCATTCCAGCTTTCCACTACAAATTCTAAGCCACTTCTTCCATAAAATGCTTACAACTGCAGCTTCAAATCATGGTAATTATAGTGTTATGGGCATGGAATCTACTGGGGAGAAGTCGGATGGTGGAGAGAAAGAGTGAGCCGGGTCTGATGTGTTGTCACTAGTGAGAGAACAGAGACTTTCAAGGTAGGGGTGTTCAATAGTGTATGGTAGGAGGAAGAAGGTGTGTCGTAGGATGGATTACTTGAGTTACAGAACCTTGGTGGGATGATGACCAAATCATTTATAAGGGCAATGAGTTAGTGGTTGCCTTAGAAAGTTATCTTATGGAAGTTTGTGAGATTTTTCGTGAGTTTTGAGGGGGCATTAGGGAGGCAAAGGATGTGGATGCATATTAGCTCCCTTGTGCATATTGGGTTTGGGTCTTCACTGTTAGTTATAGAGATATTTTTTTTTGGAATGTTTGTGGATTGGGAGATGGGACAAAGAGATGGGGGGTATGAGACCTTGTGAGAAGTGCGAAGCTTGATATTCTATGCCTTCATGAGGCAAAACTCCAGTAAATTGATTTGATAGTCTTTCTTGGGCTTATGGTTAAATGAGCTTGTGTTGAAAGGCTTTTCCGGGGTTGTAGATGGCTTGATAATTATTTGGAATAGTTCCATATTAGACATAGTGTTCCATTCAAGTGATGTCTAATGTGGGGTGATGAATGTCTATGGTTTGTGTGAATTAAGTTGATGGAATTTCTTAGGTTGGATGATCTCAGGCTGGTTGACCAATGTGGTATGGATAAGATTGTGATTGATAGGGTTTTTAATATAACTCGATTCTAACTGAATGGAGTAGTGGGTTGGCCTAAATCACAAAGAGAATTGCATAATTTATTGATTTAATCTTGGATGTGGGGTGGGTTGACTTGCAATGTCGTGGTGTTAATTCACTTAGTCTAATTTACACCATGATCTATTTATGGCCTAAATTGAATGAGTTTTGATATTAGGTGCTTGGGATGATTTGTGGTCGGACATGTGTGTCCTGACATGGACCAACTTCTGGTTTCCTCCCTGTCCTCCTATCCTTAGTTGAGGATATTGATTGGGGCTCTCGTCCCTTTCGGTTTGAGGCAAATTGGCTTGAGGTTGAAGGTTTTGATGGTCTTCTACGGGGATGGTGGCATCAAGTTAGGGTGAGGGGATGTCAAGAGGAATTGTAGCCCAACCAAGTGCCTCTGTGTGAGGTTGAAATTGATCAAAGAGCATTTGAAAACCTTGGCAAAATAGGAAGTTCGGAGTTAGGGGGGGGGGGGTTAATGCCATGAAAATTCAAGACTTTGTCAAATTTTTCAATGAAAAGATTGGAAATTGAGGGTCAAATTGAAAGTAAAGTTGGAATAGTGCCTAAGGGGTGATGAGATTGCTTGGAGATAGCAATCAAGCGCTCTATGGCTCAAGGGGTCGATTGAAATTGAAAGTTCTTCCATTGTTTGGACAATGGTAGGAGACAAATGAAGTTCTTGAGCCTAATTTTGATGGACAGGTCATTAAGTCAACCGAGGTCGATGTCAAGGATGGCCTAGGAGATTTCTTTGAGAAACATTTGAAAGCAACATCTCATGTGTGGATGGGGTTGGAGAATGTAGGTTTCAAGAGCATTTCAAGGATGGATGTTGTTCTTGTGGAACGAGCTCTTTTTATGGTGGAGGTAAAGTCTATAGTGTTCATAATGACCGGTGATAAAGCCCAATAGATTCTCAATTGTCTTTTTCCAAAAATATTGGGATATCCTAGAAGACAATGTGATGCACATGATCAACCACTACTATGCTAATGGGGGGGAGGGGGGGGGATATGGTTGTTGCAAATGCTTCTTTTATTACCTTCATTGCAAAGATGGATGGAATTTTATATGTGGGTGATTTCAGATCAGTAAGTCTTCTTAATAGGTTGTCTAAGATTGTGGTGAAGTGTCTCGTAGAGAGGCTAAAACCACTCATGGATGGGCTTATTAGGTCTCATCAAACCACTTTTATTTGCGATTGTCAAATTTTTAATGGTTTCTTGTTTGTTCGTGAGTGCATTGAGTTTAGGGTGCACAACGGTGGCCTGAGCTTGGTTTTGAAGATGAACTTGGAAAAGGTTTATGACTGTGTCAATTGGCGCTATCTTGAGGAGGTCTTGGCTTGTATGGGTTTTAGAGTTAGATGGAGGGAGTGGTTGGGTTATTGTGTGAGTTTCGGGAGATTTTTGATCCTTGTGAATGGTTGTTCCAAAGGCTTTTGCGGCAGGGTTACCTTCTTTTGCTATTTCTTTTTTCCTTGGTGGTGGAGGTTTTTCGTTGTTTGTGTCTTAAGATTGAGTTGATCAATTTCTTCCAAGTTTTCAACCTTTTTTGAGGGATTGCTGTATCTTTTTCATATTGTTGATTCTTTGGTTTTCTATAAAGATTCAGTAGAGGAAGGTGTAGTTGTGGCTTTTGTGCTTGGATGCTTTGAGTTGATCATTGGGCCTATGGTCAACTTTTAGAAATCAATAGTGGTAGGGGTAGGTGTTAATCCAAGTGTGGTCTCCCATACGGCTGAGATGCTTGGGTGACTGGTTGAGAGTTTTCTGATTGGATATTTAGGTCTTTCTTTGTCTAATGCATGGGTAAGGAAGTTGGATTGGAACCCAATTGTTGTGAGGTTTGGGCAGCATCTTGCAGGTTGGGAGGGGAGGTTTCTCTCCTTTGGCGATTGTTTTACATTGATTTTTGTGGTTCTTTCAAATTTATCGATTTACCATCTGTCCATCTTTTGGATTTTAGTCTCACTGGTTATGTAGCTTGAGAGAATCCAATGTAATTTCCAATGGAAGGGTGGGCAATCATCTTCTGGAGGTTGTCCTCTTGTAGCTTGGCACAAAGTCTGTTGTTGTAGGGTGAAGGATGGGTTGGGCAGTCTTAGCTTCTGTTCCTTGAATCTTTGCTTTCTTAGGGACGTAGATTTGGCATCTTGGGGTGGTCTCCCTGAGTAATGCTGCATCTTTACTGTTATAGTGGAGAGTGATTGTTGGTAAATGGTATAGGAGGCAAGTTTTGGGAAAGGTGGGGAGTCATCTTAGGTGGGTCTTCCTTGTGTGGGTTGGTGCTCTAAAGGCAGAGAGTATTGTGGAGTATGGCATTAGATTGAGGGCGGGCTGTGGGGACTAGATTAGGTTTTGGAGGATCGTTAGGTCGCTTTCATGCCATCGAGTCTATGGTTTCTTGGTTTGTTTCTGTTGTCTAATGTCTATACAGCCTACTGCCAGTATAGGTGAGTGTTTTGTGAAGTGTGACAACAAGATTGTGTAGGAATTGAGATTTAGGAAGGATATCATAGATAAGGAAGCTTTGGAGGTTGTTACAATGTTTGCTTTGCTTGAAAATACTGGCTCAAATGTTTTATCTACTTCTGCTGATTTCTGTACCTGATTGTGGGCCAAGGATGGGAACTTCTCAGTGGCATCACTATTTTTATTCAAAATTGGTGGAGGAATATGGATGGGTTGTCATAAGTTGATCTGGAACAATTGTGTCCCCTTGAAGGTTCAGTGTTTTGCCTAGCTGATCCTTCATGGGGGTATTTTGACTGAGGTAGCATTACACAGGCGTGACTTTCACCTTGTTAGTAGATGTGATTTATGTGGTTTGGCTGTTAAGGATCTTTGTCACTTCTTATGGGAGTGTGGGACAGTCCATGCTCCCTATATGGTAGGATGACTTTTGACTAGTTTAGTGGTGGTTCTATGGAGACTTTTTGAAAGCTTTTGACTCAGAGTGGTAGGTGAACCCTGTGGCAGAGGAAGGTTTTCTTTGCCCTTCCACACGTTGTGTGATTGAACAAAGTCATCTGATGCCTTTGTTACTGATTGGTTACTGGGTTTGCTGCATATTTAGCCTGTGTCCTGTGGGCTTAGATTTTGCTACTTTTTGCTTGGTTTATCTACTTGATGAGCCTTTCTGTATTTTCTTCAAAATGATTTTCAATAAAATTTTCTTGATTACCGCTCAAAAAAAAGGTATTGATAATAATACCCACTTAAAGTAAAACATGCAAACCATTCATTTCCTGTGCCAAAATCTCACTTCAGTTACTTATCATCTTTCAAATAATGCTTAGTACTAATGAAAATCATTCTACCATTCTTCAAAAAAAGAAACCACTGTAATACAGTATGGATGGTACCATCATCATTTGTGGTAATACTTATGAGAGTTTTTTTTCCTAGTCATTCAAAGGAGTCATCCAACTCTCAGAAACTATCAAGAGGGGGAATTCCTTTAGCAAATGGAGATGCGCAATTGCCAAAGCCTCCTCCATGGGCGTATCCTTTGTGGAACCAATGCGACATACACCTTGATGGAACAGATAGGATGTTGACATCTACTTCTGAAGCTATTGACCAAGCAATGGCTCATCTATGGGAGGCCAAAATCAAATTTGTTCATGTGAATCTTTCAGTTGTGAAGCGAACCACTGATTGCTCAAATGGTAATGCAGAACCTGATCCAGAACACGGCATTCTGAATGCTGCTTGGCATTCTTCTTCAGTTTCTGGTGGAATCTCGACATTTAACATAGTGAATGGATTGACTTCAGGTCAATTTTCCACACAAAACTCTTGTTGTGATTCTGAATGGGCAAATGTGAGCTTGTTAGCAGTACCTGGAGTCAACATGGAGGATGTAGATGAACAACAGCCACCACGAAAAAAAGAACATCGTCGTGTTCCTAGCACAATTGCTATAGAGGAAGTAAAGGTGCGCCTGTAAGTGAGGTGTATCATTTCATTAATATAGTTGAATAATAGCTGCATTGTGTGTTACCAATCTTCTAGTTTCATTATTTCCGACATTCCTGCTGTTCCTTAAGGCCTTAACTAGGAGAATTACTCTTCTTGCTTTTGACTAATTTTGTCCAGACATTCTAACAAAACCACATGGTTTATGAAAAAGATATTTAATTTCTCATCATGATGAAATTGTTATCTTTATAATTTATGTCTCTTCCATGAATTGTATGTGCCCTCCATATATGTTGATAAAATTAGTGGCACCACATCGCAGGCTTCTAAAACAAACAAATAACTGAACTATGTATGCACCAGTCACCTTCTGTAAAAACCAAGCAGCATTATTATCATCATGATCTATTGCTTTATGAAAAATGGTTTACTTGCTTGGTTAAAGTGATTTTTGTGGTATTTCAGTAAAATTTACAATTTATTTTTGTAGTCAAGCATTATAACGAGCGTTCATGTGATTGAAATTCTGTATCTTCTCATGTGATTGAAATCACTTACCTTTTTAAGTTCTAATCTGTATTGAAAATTTAGAATTCTTATACATGAGCTTATAGCTCAGTTGGTTACATTGTCTCTCCAAGGCTACGACTTCAAAAGAAAAGAAAAAAATCTTGAGGCTGGCTCTTGAGCAACATTATGTACAACATGTGGATTGGACATTTGGATGTAATTGAAAACTGCAAGGTCAATTCGTTGATACATCATGATGATAATTTGGCGAACATTGACAACTATTTTTATGCCCTTATGCACTGCAATTCGGTATTGTACCCAGTTTTGTATTGCAGCTAGATAAATGCATCACAAGTTGGAAGTTTCTATGCCGCAAACTGTCTCACTTGAATTCATTATCTAGAGAGATTGTAGGTCATGAATTTTTGAGGGAAACCTTTAGGGTATGTTTTAAAAGCTTTGATCAACATCCTTGAAATTCTTTGAAACTGAATAAACGTCCATAAACACTTCCATGGCTTTCGTAAGTCATCACATTATTATTTTTAACTTCTCATTGCTTTCATAATTTATATTTATACTCATTATAGCACATTCTCAGGGTAATTTGCCATCCTCATCAATGGTGCATACCACAACATAAGGATAAATTGCAACTCAAACTCCACAAGATAAACTTGTTGCTAATAACTTACCATATTGATATTCTGTTAATTAAGACTTGACTAAAGCCTTGTTTAACCTGCCTATTAATTTCTTGATCCTGCTTTTGCTCAGATAAGGTGTTGCATTGGCATTCTTGAGCTATTTTTTTGTTGCATATTCTTTCGACACTAAGATGTTATGTTTGGACAGTCTACTGACTGATTGACACAGTTTTATGTCAGTCCTAAGGCTTTGCTAATCCATCCAAGGTAGTCTTTGGATGGACTAGTGGAAGCCAACTTCTGGAGGGATTGAGTTCTCCTAGAAATGCTAAAGCAAATGGTCCCTGGGAGAAGCACTGTTGCACAGAAGCAAAGTGGAAAAGCTTCCTGCTACAAGAGAGAAGCAAAAGGTGTGGGTGCCCAGCTTCTATGATTCTCACCGGAAGCTGGCTTTTCCAAAGCCCACCAAAATACTACCTAACTTGTAGGTTTATCCTGTTGGATATCCACACCATAACACTATCTCAATTAACTTAATCTGGCTTGGAAGAATTTTTGGTATTTAGGGAGTTTCATTTCTACAACCAGGTTATCTAGCAACAACAAATAAGCAAGATACTAGTAAGTACTAAAAAGCAAAAACAGCTACATTGTTCTGTGGAGTATAAATATGGAATAAATTACAAAAAGAAAGCATCCAATTTTAAATTTTAAACAATCCTTTTGCAAATTTTAGAATAATATAAACCTCTATTCCTATTCAAATATAAGAAGTAAAAGGGCAAGAAGATGTCTAATAACTTGAGGTTTTGATCATCTCAGATCATCATTTCTATCTTTATATGACATTCGATCTTGACTTTATCTTGATATTCACCCAATCCGTGAATTTGGTTGTGCTGTCTCCTGGTTTATATTTAAATTCTCGGATAAAGATAGTTTGGCTTGTACTGTTCATCCTAACATTTCATGGACTCAGACTCATGGACAAAACTTGCCAAAACTGCCTACATATGAAGCTGAGAAATATGCTTTAGATACCTATGGAGAGAGAATCAACCTTGGATAGAGTAAATGTCAAAGGACTAATTTCCCAACCCACATATTGGGATTAATTCATTCTTGTTTTTGTTGTATTGCCTAGATCCATACTAAACCAACATTAACCTACATTTGATCAGGCTCTATAGTCTACATAGAATTAAGTCCGACAAAAATAGGAAATGTGTTGAACATCAATGGACATATCAGTGGAAATGTAGTAAATTTACAGAAATTCATAGAAATGGTTAAAAAAAAAATCAAATTCTTATTTGAAACTTGAGGATAAGTTAAAGAAAATAGTAATCTACATCTTAGATTATTTAGATCAACTTCCTTAATATGTATCACATTAGGATACAGTGGATGATCTTGAAGTATAAATAATATGTAAAAATATTTAATAAATATTTTAAAACAAAAGTACTAAAAAAGATTAACTCGTATATGCTTCATACCATAAAGAATGCTTTGGTTGATCAAAATCTTTTTCTACATAAGTCATGTTGTATTCATGATGAATTTGTTGTTGAATTTGGGACTCTCTACGACGCGTAATTATTCTAAGATATATTACTATAATATGTTTGGTATTTATGGTTGTAGTAGTGGCATTATGACACTAGCAATTGTATTAGGAATATCATTGGTGGATATTATGAAATAAATACTGATTGAGAAATTCTTTGAGGTTGTCGAAGGATGTAAGTATGACTTGGAGGACGTTCAGGTGGTAGTTTTTCATATTATATTGGAGGAGGTACATAATGAAAGAACGAGTTCATATCCCATCTAATTTGTTCGCTTAAAGCATAAAAGATGTTTTTATCCAATCACTTTTAGTATTATAGTTTGTTTGTCCAACAACATCACTTTCATAAGAGTTATAATCATGAGGATCTTTGGGATTATGAATATTTAAAAAGTCAATTGAGTCTAATAAAAATCCTCTTGTATGATTCCTCTATGAGTCTTTGATCATGACAATTCCTTCATTGATAAGGATTTTCTGGTCAGACTTCATGATTCTTGTTTTGTGTAGCACGTGTGAAAGCATCTTTCCCTGCAAATGGGATAAATGACGTCTAAGTATCTATGTTTTTGTGGCTTTTCTGTTGTACGTGGGGTTGTATCTCTAATGTCACGATTATCGTCGTCTAGTGGTTGTATGTCAACATCTTTTGTGTATTATCCTCTTAAGTCCGGAGTATTTCTACGAGAGCGTATTGATGAGTTCATGTATTCCTCTACGTCGATGCTTATTTCACTACTAATTCTAGAACATAGTCTACTTTATTCTTTATGTAGAATTGGTTTTCTATTTTCTTGCAATTACTGAAGTATAAAATTATCTCATTTATTTTTATTATAAATATATGCAAGATCTATTGGGTCTATATAGCCTTCATCTTCTCCTTTTTTATATATTTTATTTTCAACTGCATGTTAGAGTGTACAAATATTAAGTTATTCAACCTTGAAATCTTTGATCTATTTCTTCTCTTTGTATAAATAGGGTTGAATGTGCTTTAATTTTATTTACAATTAGATGTTATTGTTGTTTGAGATAACATATTTACAGTAATATTTCATTTAACATGCATCATTGAAATGTGATATTTAATTATTAACTACATCATAGAGTAATATTATGAAATAAAAGAAATGATATTAAACATATTATTTGGAGTCATTATATAACGTATAGTATGAGGTTCTCCGAATGATAGAAGTTCGTTCCTAAAGTACTTTATTTTATTGAGAACTTGTACTTGGATATTAACATTAAGTTTCAATTTTTTTATCGTATTTTTAACTGATGGCTATAAAGTTGATAACTGTATTAGAACTATGGATTCAAATAATATACTACATTAACAAAAAGACTTATTAAGTAAACAATTGTGTACTTTGAATGTCAGTATCACTGTCACTTCCACTTTCCTTGTAGGTATGGATACTATTCATCTTATGGAATTTTTGAATTTGCTCTCTATGACATTCGTCATTTTTAAACTTCATTATTGCTCTTCTATACATTTTTCTATCTTCTAAAGTGTCACAATTTGTAGGAGAAATTATATCATCATGTGAATCCAATATGGGAATAGTTCTAGAAGTATCTTAATCAAAGAGAATCTTGTTGATCCTTTCTTATCTTCTTGTCGCTTTTTTTTGCTTTAGTGTCCTTCAATAGTTTTTTCATTTGAGCAAAAATTATAGATGGACACGATTTATACTTAGCTACATTATTGTATGTGTCAATAAGGTGTTGCTTTAATCTTGTTATTTCTTCACTCTTCGTTTGCTTGTCATAATATTTGCATTGTGTTTTTTGTCAATCATTGTTAATAGGATTTGCATGCAACCAACCTAGATCATGTAATTTAAATGCCTTTGCATCATTATGATCTCCATTACTTTTAGATCATTTGGAATTTAACATTATGAAGGTCGAAAATAAAAGATAATTGTCATTAATTTAATGAAATAATACATTCAAATATTTTCTGATTTTCTACATGTAGCATTTTTACAATCATTCCATTTTTTTTCTTCAATTTTTCCTTATTTTTTAATTAATTACGAAATATTCTGGGTTTTTTAAAATTTATAAAAATTTACTGATTTTATAGAATTATTAGGTTAGATCTATGTATTGTTAAGTTAAATCTATCATCTATGAAATAAACCAGAACTATTATTAGGTTAGATCCTTATTATTTAATTAATTACGAAATAAATATGAAAATTCCTTAGATCTGTATAAAAATCTTAAACCTTAGATCTATGTAAAAACATGATTATTAGGTTAGATCTATATATTATATAAACAATTCATATAATTATATATTAAGTTATTAACATTAAGATTCAAAATAGTATGATAAACTCGAAAAAAATCTTAGATCTATGTAATATTATGTTAGATTTAACTAAGATCTAGGTTTATGCCTAATATCTACATGTGAACTTAAATAAAAACATGAAATTGCATATAAAAACCTAAGATGTAGCTTAATAAATTGAAAAGAGATGATGAAATGGATTATACATTTATACCTTGATGAGAAAGTTGAGAGGAAATAGAAATTGAAGAGAAAACCACCACAACCCAAGCAACCTTGGAAGCTCCACTGGAGATGCACGTTTCCGCCTTTGTAGGGAGGAGAGGAGAGAAGAGAAAGGGAGGATGCAGGTTGCAGCAATGACCAATGAAGGTGGAGGAGATGATGGATGGTTGGATGGTAGGGTGCAGGTGAAGCAGAAAGAAGAGATTCAAAAATATGGTGCGTGTTGATGCCTTTGAAAGACATGTTGGCCGACATGCGTTTGGCTTAGTGTAAAAATACACCGAGTCGATTGACACGACCCATCTTGCTAACATGGGTCGAAATTTACCCTCGAAATATGGTGCTTCATGATTTACCCTAACTTATCGTGTCCATAGTTTAGGAAACTGACATGTGTCGGCGATATTTCGTCGATACATGTCAATGTTTGATTCTATGATTAGTCTATTAACTAACCTCTGGGAAAATGTTTCCAGGTGTTTTTCATCACATTCGTTAAGTGCTTTACTGTAAATCTGCATATATATAGTCAAATATTGAGCAACCTTGTTACACTTGGAAGTTGGAAAGTGTCCAAGGCAAGAAGGGACTGCAAATAGTTTTTCCAGCATACTCTCCATGATTAAATTTAAATTATGATTAGTGGTTTTTCAGCCTGTGCATTCTGTGCTACTGTGTTTTACTGTTTTACTTTCTTTTTGTTTGAATTCTGATCAAGTTAAATGTGAATGTGATTCTTGAAGGCTGCTGCTGCTAAAGGGCAGGCACCTGCTGGTCTTCCTTTAAAGGGTGCGGGACAAGATTCATCAGATGCTCATCCAAAGGTGAAGTTTACCGATTGCTATTACATAACTTAGCGCATTGAGGTTGGTTGGTTGAAACAGCACCTATTGATATTTTGACTCTTACATGACAGGTGAGCAATGGTGGTGTTCCTATGCCAACAGATGCATTATCTGGTGAACTTTGGGAAGTAAAAAAAGAAAGAATACGCAAATCCTCAGTATTTGGAAAATCACCAGGATGGGATTTACGTTCGGTTAGTACAATGCTTTATTTGGTGAGAACTGTTTTATTAAGACATATGTCTCCTGGGTGGATCAACAGCTTAAAATATGGTGTTTTTGGCAACGTACCCTTGAAATATTATCGCCTATGTGAATCGAGTTAAATCTAACTTTTCATAGACATCATTTATAACTATTAGACATCATTTCCATTCTAATGAATTAAATTGGAAAACAATATTCAGACAATTCATTTGATCTTCTGGCCTTGGTTTGATTCCCAGGAAGCTCAGAGCTAGCCTACCATCAACTCTGATTCATGTGGATGTATAGAATATGAAACAGCACATATTACAACAAAAAGGTTTTGTTTTTTTATCAATTGATATAAAATAGGAAAAGTTGCAAAGATGGATGAACTTGACAATGAGGGAAATGATTAACTTTTGTGATTTAATCTGAATTTCTTGATACAATATTTGCTTGTTTACTAGGAAGATGATTACATACATTTCCCATATATGTTCATCTCCTGTTTAAGAGGTTCTCTTAGGCTTGTATACATTCTCTTTGCGTTAGATTCCCACTAGTTTGTGAAATTCTTCATTCATTCTGTACAGGTTATCGTGAAGAGTGGTGATGATTGCAGACAGGAACATCTAGCAGTTCAACTTATTTCACATTTCTATGGTAGTCAGCAATTTTTCCATTATTTTTCTGCCTTCGGCCTTAACTTTGTTCACTGTATTTTGAAATCTAACTTCTTATATTAATTTCCTTATCCCAGATATATTTCAAGAAGCTGGTTTGCCACTTTGGTTGCGCCCTTATGAAGTCCTAGTTACTTCTTCTTATACTGCACTAATTGAAACAATTCCTGATACGGTAATTCACTTTTGCCAGTTCATAGCTTACCGGCTATTTTGTTCATGTTTAGATTAGTTTCTCATCTGTTCTGCTTTATCTTTATAGGCCTCTCTTCATTCTATCAAGAGTAGATTTCCAAACATCACAAATTTGCGTGAATTTTTTGTAGCCAAATATCAAGAAAATTCTCCAAATTTTAAGCTTGCCCAGGTAAATATCTACTTATTGGAGGTGAATTATTCTTTTTGTAATGGTGTTTGTACGTTTCTGGCTTCTGCAATCTATTTGTCCATCTATAGAAATACATGGATCATTAACATCTTTTCTAAGACTTAAATAGCTCGTGCATGCTACTAGTTTTTAATAATTTAATTGTGCTCATGGTACGGATATGTTGCAATAAATTCATGGATTAAAATAGTATTCTTATAAGTCTGCCAAGTCTATACAAGATCTGAAATCATGGTTCAACATATTGTTAGGAAAAGTTGAAGTAAATTCCAAGCTTTTCTTGAACTTGTACTAGTATGCAATTTAAAAAAGATTTAGTTAAAAATTTGAACTTCCCAATTTTGTCATTGATTTTGTAATATGTTATGAATTCAAGTGTTTGGCAACAAATTCGAGGTTTCGCAAAATGTAGATTATAGTAGACTTAAACTTGTATAGTTAAAAAATGTGAAGTTTTCTTTGACTCGATTGGTCTCTGTATTGATTTGTTGGTAGTGTACTTGTGTATTTATGGTTGTATGCATAACAATATCAACAATTGCATTGATAAGCACACTTACATGTGGTACTTGATTGCCTTTGGATTTCTTATGGCAGTTCAAATTAATTTTTCTCCTTCTTTGCTTATGTTATTTGATAGGCTACTTGCATATTTAAAAAGGAATTTTCATATTACAGCCTCAAGTTTGTAGATATTAGCTATTATAGCCTATTCTTGGAGGCTTTTATGTAGAACATAAAGTTTTGATTTTCTTTCATATATAAGCCTACCGTCTAATTCCTAACCACCATTATACAGAAACGAGTTAACCTAAGGTATGTTCTAAAGTTAACCCACCATTATGTACCCCCTCCTTCATCCTCTATTTCCTCACTTCAATCCATTGTCCTAACCTTAACCCCTTTGTCTTCAACGATTCTACCCATTCCAACAATCTCGATGACTCAACGAGAAATCAACTCCAACAACGTCAACATCAACTCTCCATCAAGAAACCCACCCTAGGTAAAAGTACTACAAATTCTACCCACTTCATCTCTTCTTCCTTTCTCTTTATCTCTTCGTTAGGTTTTCTTCTTTAAACTCTTTTCTCTTCGTCTGTGAATCTCATTCTCTTTGTCCTCTCTCGCTCAAGTAATAGCAGTGGACATGTTCAATAATTAGAGTGAGGCATGGTGGGTACTTTAAAGAAGCTACGAGAGAGAATTGTAGACAGTATTACTTTGGGAGACAAACCACAATGAGAGTAGATCTAAACAAGACTTGCTTGATGGACTTCACTACAGATCTTATTGATTTGCTCCAAGTTGGAATAGATTATGCATTAGAAATCTCCTATTGGATCAAATATACTTCTCCTATGTTATACCAAGTTGTTACATCTGAAGGAGGAATTATCAAAATGTTTGATCATAATAGGATAGATTATACAGTTCCTCTATTTATAGATTTGGTTAAGGCACTATCCATACCAATATTCATAAAAGGTGTTCGATCAAATGTTGTAGAGGCTACACCAAATACAATTAAGATTACACCTAATATGCAAGAGTCAGTAGCTGATGCTACATCACCCATCCATGAAGAACTTATCAATGAACCTAGTGACTGATGGAGAATATTGCCCTAGTGATGATAGTAATCATGAATTGTATAGTTCACACACTGAACCTAGTGACTTTGATGATGAATTTGATGATGAAATTGTGGTTGACAACAGAAATGGTTTGTAAAACATGGATAGGGGTGCTAGTGTTGAAGAAAATATTGGATTTTAAAACATACGTGGGGACAATGAGGATGGGGGATGGGATGCTGATGTGATTCCTAACTATGGTCCTCAAGTTGAAGTTAATTTGGATAATATTAGGTTGGAAGTTGGGCTTAGATTCCCAAGTATTTCCATACTCAGATATGTGTTGAGACAATAGCATGTGAAAATTGGTTTGAGGTTGTTTTGCTTAAACAATGGCAAGACAAGAAGAGGGTGACTACATCTTTTAAGAGTAGGGAATGTCCTTGGAGAACTCATATATCAGTATTTAGTGATGGAATCACTGTAAAAGTGAAGACCATGACTCCCCAACATGCTTGCATTGCTACACAGATGGCAGATATTAAAATGGCAACATCAGATTTGATAGCTGAAGATGTCAAGGCTAATCTTGTTGTCCACAATGGAACTTATGAAGAAGCTTAACAAAGAGTATGGGATCAACTTACCTTCCATGAGAGTTTGGCAGGGGAAAGAGAAGGCACTGGATTGGGATGTATGGAAACGTGGATGAGTCTTACAAGTATTTGTTAGACTTAAGAGGGGAAATATTGAGGAGAAATCCTAGTAGCATTAGAGTATGAGTTGGAGGTGGGAGGTGAATTCAAGAGATTTTTCATTTGTTTGAATGCATATAAGGGTTTTTACATGGTTGTAGACACATAATTGGTCTTGATGGATGTCACTTGAGATGGAGAACAAAGGGAATGTTGTTGGTTGCCACTGTATTGATGGAAACTATGGACTGTTTCCAATTGCACATGCAATTGTTGAAGTTGAGAGTGGCAATAGTTGGCACTGGTTTCTTTTGTGCCTTACAAAAGTTCTGGGTGATGTTCCGAACATCACATTTATCTCAGATAGAGCCAATGGATTGTATGAAGCTAATTTTATATGCTTTTTAATGCTGAGTAAAGAATGTGCATGAGGCACTTTTATGGAAATTTTAAGGGGGTTTGGCCTGCAGAAGAGCTAGAGAAAGTAGTATGGGGGGCTGTTAGAGTGTTCACAATTGTGGAGTTTGATTACAAGTTTATGAAGATTAAGGAGACTTATCTTAGTGTTGTAGACTATTTGAAGAATGTGAAGAAGCAGAAATGGAGTAGGTCCACTTTTGGATTTAGTGTAAAGTGACTACATAAACAACAACCTTATTGAGTCATTTAAAAATTGGTTGGGAGATGTGAGGTAATTGTTGATTAATTTTACTTCCTATCATTAGTTTCTATATTTTTTTGTTTAAATCTTGTATTTTTACTTGCGCAATTGTTTGGATTATTTTACCCTTCAATATTTGCGGGTTCAGAGCAATCGTTGATCTAATTGATCAACTAAGAATAAGAATAGTGTGTATGATGGATAAGAGGAGGAAACTTGGTAATACCAATAAATTTAGACTAGTGTCAAGAATAGCTAAGGAGCTTATAGGTGTTGCAAAAAATGTGCGAGGATGGATAATGCATCGTTTTGATGATGATGAACTAGAAATGGAATCAACAAATAGTAGATTGGCTATTAAATGATCAACATGGTATTGTGATTGTAAGAAATGACTAGTGATAGGTGTGCCATGTGTGCATGTTGCTTCAGGGATTGTTCAACTACATTTGAACTCAGAAGATTACACAACTAAGTGTTACACCATGGTTTCTTATAGGAGAGCTTATTTTGTGCTTGTTGCTCTTTTGCCTAAGAAAGGTACGTGGGAACCTATACCTAATAGAAAACGTTGTTCTACCTCCAATTTTTAAAAGATAGTTGGTTGTCCTAAAAAGAAAAGAATTAGGTTCAATGTTGACCATGACTTGGACCATAGATCAATGATTTGTAGTAAATGTGCGAAGATGGGCCACAACAATAGAAGTTGTGATCCAAGTCAACAACGAGGGTGCATTTCATGATCAAGCACTACAAGAAGAAATAAAAGAGAGAGTGGAAGCGGTGGAGTTCCTTCATCATCATACCCACATCAACCAACTCTATCTCAACCAACACCTTCTCAGTCAGTAACAAGTCAAGCAAGTTCCTCTCAACCTACACACACTTAGACCAACAACAAATACTACAAGAAAGTAGTGCTACAAAATCAACAACACAACCACCTACAACTACAAGAGGAAGAAAAAAAGGGAAAGATGCTGTCACAAAAGTTGTAGTTACTACTACAACTATAACACCTGCTTGGGTACCTGTTGGTGTTGGAGTCAGCAAATTAAATCCAAGAAGGGGAATGGGATGGCTTAAGGAAGAAGTGGATTCAATTAAGTAACAACTGAAATATTTTGTTATGCCATGTACAAAAGAATTTTGAGGACACAATACTGTTGATGTGGATTTGAAGGTGTTGATGAAGATCGCCACTTGTCGGTTTGGATGATCGGCGGACAAGACGTTTTGCGGGAGATGGGTGGTTGTGATGGATGCAGATTTTCAGTTCACTTGATCGACGGTAGGATATCATCCAACGGCTTCCTCGTGTTGTGTAGTGTCCTTTCTTTCAAATCAAATAAGAAAACAAATACGGATTAGACCTAGATGTAGTAAATAATATAAGAAATAGAAAATAAACATGACGAATAAACGAATTTAACACTAATCGGGGGGTGGTTCCTCGTATGCATATGTCATAGGCTATTTTTATAAATGCAATGATAATATGTAACAAAAAATAAATTGGTTGGAAGATACTTCGTTCATTCTTGTACGCTGTGGAATAGATGATGAAGTGAAGGCTTGACGAAGCTTTGGAGGTGCGTTTTGGCTTTGGATTGGTAGGATCTTTATGGACTTAGGTTTCTTACAGGATTTTAGCAGGACTTCGCCTAGTTTCTCTTTCTCTGGGCAAGCTCTCTCAGATTTTTGGAAAGCCTCCCTTGATCTCAAGATCTAGGGATCTATTTGTAGGCACCAGGATGTTAGATCTCGTTAAAAACGAGTCAAGGAAAGACCTAGATATTAAACTAAATTTGAAAATTTAAAAAATGGATATTTTATGCTCGTCGCTCATGGGACTGGTGACATCCAGATATATCGCTACACGGGCTGGCGACAGATCAGAAGATCTTATTTCTCAATGTGAAAAATTAGGTAAAAATATATCTTAGGGTTTAGTCGTCTGTCAAGGTGACATCGAGCTCTAAATATCTCAATATTTAAAATTAAAATCTAAAACTGACCAAGCAAATATCTACTAACAATATGCAACTTGTCTTGCTATTTTAAAACTCTCTTGTAGCTGTTAGAATATTCTAGAAAATATTTGATTTAAAGATCAAATTTTTAAATCCAAATCAAAATCAAATATCTATCTTAAAGATAAGATCCCCTATAATTATGAGAATTATGTTAAATATATCTATAATTTATTCCACACTCGTAACTAATTGAATTTTTAGAATTTTAACTCATGTTGAAACTATCTTTTTAAATTATTCTAGCATTCAAAAAGTGATAATTAATATCATATCTCGTTTTGAACATGATAAAAATATATCATATTAAAATCACCGTCATCCATTACTCTAGAAAATTTTGGAATTATCTAGCATTGATAAAGATTTATATGATATTCCATGGATATTTAAGTATGTAGAAAAGTCCTAGAAATTAGAATAATCATGGGAAAAATCATGATAATATCTATACATATTCCAAATATTATATTAGAGTTTGGAATGATATGTTATTTGGAGAGAAAATTCCAAGGTGTTAGTCACATTATGACGTGGCTCCATATTGTAGTTGCCTGTATATGTGACGACAGGTTGTGTCGCCTTCTACACTGACGTTAGTCTCGTTGCCTGTTTCGAGGGCAACATCTTGGTCTCTTGTATTCTTCTATCTCTTGTCTTTTACGTTAAATTCACATAGATTCCTTAAAGGTCTAGAAAATACTTAGAAATTACATGAAATCATAAAAACATCTTAATGTCAGAGTACTCAAATCTACCATTAATTTGAGTAAGGTTAGAATGTTAGCTTTTCCATAGTTAACGACTCACACCAAAACATTCAAGAGACTCAAGCCTGCTACTAGCTCAAGCGTGTTAGCTTTGTCACAGTTAACTAACTTGAATCAAGTAAAGTCAATAATGTTTTTAAGGAAAATTATGAAAAATTTGGAAAATGAGTTAAAGATCCTTAGCCATGTGATCTGGGACGTCTCACGCGTTCCTACTTTAGATGGTCTCTAGGAAATTCGAAAATGGGATATTTACAGATGCTCCTAGTTGAAAACAAGATTTTGCTTTTTTTTTTTTGAATAAAGACTAATTACATAGTATATATATACAACATCTTGGTTGTCGCAGTGCATCACCATAGGAGTGGACACCTGAACACCTAGCTCAGTCAGAAGGGATCGAAGCCACATCAACTCACTGGCAGCTTGGGACATGGCTCTATATTCTGCCTCTGCACTAGACTTAAATGTCACATTCTGCTTTTTATTCCTCCATGTTACCAAATTACCTCCAACATAGGTACAATATCCTGAGATTGACCTTCGATCACCTTGATTGCCTCTATAATTGGAAACTGTGTATGCCATAACATTGAGATGACCATTGTCTGAGTACATCAACCCTTTTCCCGGATTGCTTTTCAAGTAGGATAGCACACGTAAGGCACCATGTCAGTGAACTTCCTTCGGCTCCTGCATAAACTGACTCGAGAGCCCAACAACATAAGATATGTCTGGCCTAGTAACAGTTAGGTAAATGAGTTTACCAATCAATCGTCTGTACTGACTTGGATCACTGTAACACTTTGAGGACTCCTAAAAGGGAGGTTTAGCCATAACGGGAGTGTGTTCTAGTTTACATCCTGTGAGACCTGTTTCTTTCAACAAATCCAAAACATATTTTTTTTTGGGAGAGAATCATCTTCTGTTTAGCGTATGCAAACTCGATCCTTAGAAAGTATCTGGGTCTGCCCATGTTTCTAATATCAAAATGTCCTGAGAGCGCTGCTTTGACTGACTTGACTCCATCAACATCATCACCTGTCACAAAAATGTCATTGACGTACACAGCCAAAATAGTATAACCAGAAGGATCCTTTCGAATGAAGATAGAATTGTCAACGACACATTTCTTGAACCCAAACGTCACCATTACAGAACTAAGTTTGGCATACCAGGCACGAGGGCTTTGTTTCAGACCATAGAGAGCTTTCTGTAAGTGACACACTTGATTCTCCCCTGGAGAAACCTCCCCCGGAGCAACATACCCAGGAGGTTTTGGCTCCATGTAGACGTCTTCCTCCAGATCACCATAGAGGAAGGCATTACGGATATCCAGCTGAGGAAGGGACCAACACCGATTAACAACCAGGGACAGGAGAACGCGAATAGAGTGCAAGCGGGCCACCGGAGCAAAGGTTTCAGCATAGTCCAACCCGTGAGTTTGCGTAAAACCACGAGCAACTAGGCGGGCTTTGTAGCGGTCAATGCTACCATCGGGGCGATGCTTGACAGTGAAGATCCATCGAAACCCAACAACCGGAGTAAGTAGTGCCTGCATTTCAACATCCATCGCATGCTTCCAATAGGGAAGGGTAAGTGCCTCATAATGTTCCTTAGGAATTGATTCAGAGGAAAGGGAAAAGGGAAACCGCTTGTAAGAAGGGGAAAGGGCAGCGTAGGAAAGGGAGTGTTGGGTGGAGTCACGAGTATAGAATCAAACGTCGGTTTCGTGTTGGACTTCGGTCCGACAAAAATAGGAAACGTGTCGGACATCGGTGGAAATGTCGGTGGAAACGCGGTAAATTTACGGAAGTCCATGGAAATGGTAAAAAAACTTTGAATTTTGATTTGAAACTCTTAGATAAG
>JAMKQA010051454.1:0-25311 GCA_024699735.1 Posidonia australis | reverse complement strand
AGTTCCTCAAAGAGAGACCGCATAGTCCCATAATATTCCTGCACAGATTGACTGTCCATCTTGCTTGTGAAAATCTGCTCATAAATGTCATACACCTTTAGAATATTTCTCTCCTCAGCATACATCTGCCGTAGAGTATCCCATATCAATTTGACTGGGTGAAGCATCATGACACCCTTAGCAACCGCTAGCTCAATGCTGTTTTCCAACCAAGTAATCACAGTTGCATCATCAGCAAACCAATCATCATATCCAGCCTCTTTGATGTCCACCGGAGGCTGTGTTAGGTGTTTGCTCTTCCTCTGGGCAGCCACGAAGGTCAAGAAGCTCAAGGACCATGTGTGATAGTTGAGCTCATTAAGCTTCACAGATGGTCCCGATAGGGGACGAATCACCGAGTCCTTAAAAGCCATGAATATCTACCTCCCGCAAATCAGATGGTTTCAGCAGCCACCTTCTGCAACTAAGGCTAGCACTCCAGCTGACCTAGAACAGGCGTGCAATGGCGCCCAAGACGGAGAAGAAGCCCGCAGAAAAGAAACCTTCTTCTGCTATGGAGGAGAAGAAGGCTGAGAAGAAGCCCAAGGCTTGGAACAACATCTTCGAGAAGCTTCTCCGCGTGACGGTGAAGCTAACCGCCCAGAACCACCAGGCTCAGGTCTGCATGGTGCCCTCCGCCGCCGCGCTCATCATCGACAGGCGTGCGACAGAGCCTCCCACGCGCACGCGTTTGTCGGCAGATGGCTGGAGCAGCAGCAGCGGCGATGCGGCGATTCGGGGTCGCCGAACGTCGGTATCAGTCCTGCGCCCTATCTCCGGACGTCGTCGATCTTGGGTCGGCAATCCGTGCCTGGATCGCGGGTCCCTGTCAGCCGATCGCGTGGAAGCGGCGAACAGTGGTCGGCAGCGGACGGTGGTGGACGGCGTTGGTCTCGGGCCAGGAACGGCGCCTTAGCTCTGGTACCAACTTGAAGAGAATTGTATATATCGTATTAAGGAATTAAGAGTACAAATGTATATATATATATATAAGGTTCAGGATCCGTATAAGGATCCATTTACCCACATAACACCAACAGTTTTTGATGTTGGATTTTTTTCATTCATTTGTTTGTCAGTTTGTGATTGGGTGATGGATGGACTACTTGACAAGGAAGTGATTTGGCTATACCATGTGAAAGTACTTATTTTCTTACAATGGAATTTGTGTTCCATATTACTTGTAAGTGACATGGAAAAATAAAAACGCATACCTTGGAAGAGTAAATAAGTGCCTGGCATGCATTTGATTGCTTTTCCAAACATATGCCATTCTTGTTCATCTTATTCAACAGGATCAATTTTTTTTTTTTCAAATTCATCACTTTGCTTTGTAGAGAAAAGACCCTTTTTTGGTGTTTTTTTATGTCTGTGTGCATTCAAGCTGTTTAGTTGGTACAATGATTTGCAAAGTGAGATGAGGTATGCAAGAGTGAAATGGTGCTGTATACATGTTTTTGTATTTTAACTTGAAATATATTATTTATTGAATGAATGTAATAACATACTTCAATAAAATCATAGGATTAGTTGAAATGATTATAAATCAAACTTCAATAGCAAAAAAAGGAGTCAGTAAACATGCAAACTTCAATAGCAATAAAAGGAGTCAGTAAACAATGTGTTCTCAGAGTTTATTGTATTATGTGAGACTAAGTGATTCATCTAATCTACCAGGTCAGTTAACATTTATATGCTGTAGGTGGTAAGTGTATGACTGCAATGCTGCAGGTATTGTTTTGATCATGTAATTGCTTACTTAACGCCTCTATGATGTTTATTCATCTTTTCATTCATTAGGTTAGGTTTTCTGTCAAATTTATTACTTAGTCATGTAGAAACAAGTTTTTTTTTCTTGTGTTTGTCTGCATTCAAGTATTCAACCACAGCTGTTTAATTGGAACAGTAATAAAGAAAGTGAATGCAGTATACAATAATTTCAAAAATATAAACTTATTTATATAATGATTACAGTGACCATAAACTACTGGTATAATTCCATAAAATCATATGGTATATATAACTTATAGCTCAAATTCTTACCAAATAAAAGTAAGAAAACAAGGCATACAGGAGTTGGACAGAAGTAGGTTATTCATCTACAATGGGCAGAAATAGGTTGTTTGTTTAGAAGCTTAATTAACCTTTTTATGCTGATTGGTGTTAAATGTGTGGCCACATGTGCTGATTTGAACCCCATAATCTTGTGATTTCCTGTCCATGCTACATTTATTGCTTTTTTGAATACTGAGTTGGATAGATTCCAAAACATCCATTTCATCTGTTTTAAATTAGATGGGGTTTTGATCATTTTGTATGAGTTTCGTATTTCAAAAATTAATCCCATCAATATGGAGTCAATTTATACTGTTCTTTTGGAGTCTACTACCAATCTGAGCTCATTTTCCATGAACGAATGCTAACTTCTTGGTAAAAGCAAATTTGTCAATGGGAAGAAACTCATCAAGATTTGAAGGAGTCTAGATCAGAAGAAATAAACAAAGTCTTGTATTTTAAAAATAGGTTTTATGTTTATAGCATGAAGAATGCTGTATAGTGTGGTTCTTGTAGCCGCTAGCTGCATATGCAATATTGCAATTCAGATTTGTGGTTTATGGTATATGGACTTGTCTGATGAAGAGGAAATAAAGGAACTCTTATATTTGATTATGTTTGTTTTTTCCCTTTTTTATAGCCTAAACAATGTTTTGTGACATAGTTCATGTAGTTGCCTATGCAATTAAGACCCATGGATACTCCACATATTACATACATGGCATGAATGTTCATATGCTGACTAAGATCCCGTTTGGAAACTCTTATTTGTAGAAGTCAGATTGTGAGGTTTTAATAGAAGTTAGCCTTTAAGAGTATCTGTAGAAACTAGATTTTAGCTTAGTTATGAAAATCCTGTTTGACAAATAAAAGTTCCACAATAATAGTTAGATTCTAGCAATATTGATTTTACATATCTACCTCCCATCTAATGGCAAATATGTAAATAATAAGAGTATTTCTATGTAATTAATTTAAAAAATCAAGGTTACAAATGTAAATACATACTTTATTTATTCAACTTCTGTCAGAAGCTCTTTCTGGTCATTTTCTGGAAAATCATGTTTTTACATGTAGTTTTAGGATTCAAAAGTTATAGCTCCTGTGAAAAGTGAACTCTCAATATCCCGTATGGAATTACTTCAGAGATATTTGATGGTTTAGCAGAAGCTAACCACTCAGAAGCTGTTTATAAGCAGTTCTAAACGGAGTTTAAAGCTGTATATATATATATATATATATATATATATATCCAGATACACAGCTAATTTATGCAGCGCATAGGCTTCTAGTTCTGCAAGGTCACTCTTTTAGGAAGATCTTAATGAGAGGATACGTTAATAAGTCATGCTGTTCACATATGTTGAGGCTCTAGAGTTATTTTATATTGGGTCTTGTTATAAGGTATTTGGATATCTAGTTAAATATTCATTTATTCCTATCCTATATATATGTATCTTTTATCTTAATAAAGAGATTAAACATTATCTTTTCCTAATTGCATATGGTATCAGAGTCCAGAGAGGAAACCCTAGAACTACCAACATTCCTGTCACTTTCTTCGACGCCAGTAGTAGCTTTCCAGTCACCTTCGGGTCTCTCTGGCACCGACTTTCCTCTCTAGCTGCTTCTCTGCTCCTTCCCACGTTTGTGTCTCCCCTGGCTTGAGCCACCAACTGCTTGGAAAGCTCCGTCGGCCCCTGATCTGCGCCACCAGCCTTGCCTAGCACTGTTCCAGCGTTGCCCAACACTCTGGCAAGACCCCAACTCCTGTTAGGCCTTCTCCGGGTCCCTGTATCACGTTGACAGGCCATCTTAGGACTTGTCCGACTAATCTAAGGGGCCCTCGACCCTTCTTATCTCACTGACGGCCTACGTCGTCATCTCCTCGACACATCCACATGTAAGTGGAGTGTAGAATATCAATTTTTCTACCATTGGAAGAGATTCAGTGGCTACTACTGCTGTTGTACGCTTAATGGATAGGGTGTACTTCCTTTATTCTGCTACTACTGAGGGTGGTTATTGTTGCCCACCTGTTTATGATCTCTTGGAGGCCCTTGATATTGGTTTTTGCATCCTGCTAGAAGCTTTTCAGATTTGGTTTGTGTTATTCAGCATGACTTCTAGAGAATCACTTGTCAAAAACTTGAGTGGTACCTTAAAGAAACTGAATAGGAAAATCTATCTCCTATAGTCACAAAGTTTTGAGACTTTTCTGGTTGCTCATCGCAAGCTTAAGCATGTAACCCAACCTCGATATCAAGAATGGTACATATGAAGATTGGTTTGCAGATGACTCAGTCATTGTTTCCTAGTTGGTGAATATCATGGAATTTACTGTGGCTCGTAGTGTTATGATTCTTTGTTCTGCTAAGAAGATTTGGGATACCCTAAAACAGATGTATGGATATGAAAAGAACATCTCTAGAGTCTTTGAGATGTACGAGTAGATTTTCACTTTGAAGATGGGAGACAGTTTTGTATAGGATTACTTTGGTGCACTCCGAGCATTACTTGATGAGCTTGATTTGTATCAGTCTCTTACTTTTGATATCTCTACGACACACCGATATCGTGAGGAGCTCGTTGTTGCAGCTTATCTGTCTGGACTGACCTTGGAGATCTCATGACAAATTCGAGGTCAGATTCTTGGAGTAGATTCTACTCTCAACCTGGAGAGCACATTTGCTAGGGTACTTTGTGTCTCTACAGGTGTATCTACATCTAATGTTGATCATTCTGGTATGGCTACTTGTAGTTGTGGTTACGGTCGCAATTTTGGCAAAAGAGGAGGCTGAGGACGAGCTGATGGTAGAAATCGGACCCTATGTGAGCACTGTGATCATACTAACCATTGGTTTGATTGAAGTTGGGAAAAGTTTGGAAAACCAAAATGGACATAGGCTTTCATAGAGGTGCCACGTACATCTGCAGATACTCCAACTATCGGTACATAGTCAGTGACACTATCTCAGGAGGAGTATGTTCAGTTCCTTCATTATAGAGAGGTTCAGTCTTCTCGTGCCATTGCATCTCATATTACTGCTTTCATATTAGGTATATGCGTTTTGTTAGTCTCTAGGGACAGTTTTTAGATCATTGATTTAGGAACATCCTCTCACATGACAGATAGCTGCGATCTTTACTCTCGTATATCCTAGTGATATTATATCTGTCTCTATAACTGATGGTCGAACTTGTTCGGTGTTTGGGCAAGGCACTATTTGTATTACATCTTAGTTAACTTTAGATAAAGTTCTTTATGTGCCTGAATTTCCTGTAAATCTTTTGTCTATTAACTCCATTACCAAAAATCTCAATTACTGTGTGACATAATGTTACTCGATCACTCATGGTTGAAATGCATGTTTCTAAGTATCTCTAGTCTGATGCTGTCTTGACTGTCTCATATCTCATTAATCATATGCCATTTACCCCACTTGGCATGAACATTTCCTTGTAGAGACTTCGTCCTGTTGTGGATATTTTTCCTCTTACTTCTAGAGTGTTTGGCTGCGCTGCATTTGTTAAGGATTTAACTCCAAATCTGGACAAATTTGTCTCGAGGTCTGTTCATTGTGTGTTCATAGGATACTATTGTACTCAATGTGGCTATCGTTGTTATATTCTTGCTACCAGGAAGTATATTGTATCAGTTGATGTCACTTTTTTTGAGAATCAAAGTTTTTTCGGTGATACTACTTCGGTCCCTGAGAGTATACCTTTATCTTATGTGGTTGAGCCTGGGGAGACAAATGTCACTGGTGCCCGCACTATAAAAACAGAGGTATCTGGTACTTTACAGGTATATCGACGACGGTTACATCCTCTCACAGCCAAGACTTTTTCACCATCTGCATATTTGCCACCCCTAGACTTTCATTTGCCTATTGCCATCAGAAAAGGTACACGTGTTTCCTTAACTACACATCTTATTTCTCATTTTGTGAGTTATGAGCACTTTCATTTTTCTTTTCGTATATTTGTCCTGTCTATTTCTTCTGAATCAATTCCCAAGAACTACCAAGAGGTAGGTCTAGTACCACAGTGGAAAGCAGCTATGGATGAAGAAATGCAGGTTCTTATGTCTCGTGGGACATGGACACTTGTTCCTAGACTAGAGGGAACCAATGTGGTTACTTGTAGATGAGTTTTTACTATCAAATACAAACCGAATGGTATGGTAGACAGGTACAAAACGTGTTTAGTAGCAAGGGGGTTTACACAGGAGTATGACATTGATTATTCTGAGACATTCTCTCCTGTTGCTAGATTGAACTTCATCAGGGTCATTCTGTTTGTGGCCATCAACAAGTCTTGGAAATTTTGCAAACTAAATGTTAAAAATGCGTTTCTGTATAGTGACCTTTCTGAGCAGGTGCATATGGAGTAACCTCCTGGTTATGTTGTTCAAGGGGAGAATTAGGTGTGCCTACAGGAAAGCTATTTATGGGTTGAAGGAGAGTCCACGAGTTTGATTTGAGAAGTTCAGTAGTATTGCCTCCACTTGTGGTTTTCGTCGTTGTGCTATAGATCATTCTGTTTTTTATAGGTGAACAGATTGTGATTGTGTTTTGTTAGTTGTATATGTAGATGATATTCTGATGACAGACAGTGATGCTACTAGTATTCAGGAGACGAAGGATCATCAACAGAAGTATCATAGGCATGTAGTTTTCCATCATACATCTGACACATACTTCACATACTGAAAGGAATCTACATATGAACCTTATCGTAGGATTAAGCAATTGCTTATTTATCTGATAATGACTATTCAATTGTGTTTGTGTTGCTTAACATCTGAAAATATTATATTATGAGCTACACTTGTTGAGCAGTAAAGGTCAAGAAGCCTAGTAATTTTTACATTAAATTTAAACTGCAAACTCTGATAATGCATGAGCCATGAGAATATATATTAGATATTCATAAAGTTATATGTCAGTTATTGCATTTTTATGATATAAGCTACTGTTTCAAGTAGCATGTTTAATATTTTATGTTTTTCTTATAATTTTAGTTGCTTACATTTATTTGAACAAATTTCTCCTATTTGAAGGACATAATATGTCCTTGGTGTTACTTTCTATTCTTAAATGTACCCTATCATCTGTTAACAAATAATTCGCCATAGTTGCTTAACTTCAATGACTTGGTTAAAACATAATCTTTTCTTTACCTTTAAATTGCCATATGATTAAAATGCTCATCAATTTTCTCAAGAATTTTTGGGTTTACCAATCTCACAGGATTGAAGTTTCCTGTGACCGGGAAAAAGATGGCACTGTCAAGTTAGAAAGAAAATTTTGTGTAACCTCTGAAGCACTGATTCTTTATTATGATAGGCATTTTTAGGGAGATAAAAAAGCAACATCCTCATTAATATTCATAGGATAGTAGAGGTGGATAAGTACAAGCTTGTTGAAAGAGGGAATATGAAAGAATGTTTTTCGAAAATATGTAAGATTAGCAAAAAAGAGGATGAGATGAAGCTGAATTTATTCAGGACTAGAATTAGAATTTTAAATTTCGTTTGGTTTTTTTACTTTTAAAATAGTGAAAGAAAAGATGTTTAAGAGAACTAAATTGAGGATAATTTGTCAATTAAGGCATTAAAAGTAATAAAAAAAGGGACATTGAAGCAACAACAGCGAAGTTTATATGCTAAAACTATTATGGGTTTGGTGGGTTTTCAGTTTTGGGTCTGATTTCATTCTGCATGATTTTTCTTCTTTAGTTTTCAATTTGCTTTTCCACCCTTTGCTTCTCTTTTCCACCTTTGATTTCTCTTTTACAACCATACTTTGACAAAGCCAGATCATAATATTTGCAGACTGTTTGGGAAGGGGGTTATTTCCCAATTACACTTCATTTCAATGAGGACTATCCAAGCAAACCACATGTAACGTTTCAATTCCTATAATAATGTAAAATAATTTAAATTATAAGAAATTAAAAATTAACTAGAAATATTATCTATCAGGAATATGTGTATGTGGCTATGAGATTCTAGACTTTGTGTACTATGTTAAAATCTATCTGTATGTCTACACCTGCAATTTAAAACCACGAAGAACAAACGTGAGTGACAAAAGTCATCCAGCACGTATCTTACGAAAATAGTGAAAAATAAATCTATATTAATTTTTTTCCTTAAAGTCATTTTACAAATCATTGAAACTGATCAATTAGGCTCAACAAGCCGAAAACCAGAATAAACGTGGTTTATACTGGCTAAAATAGCAAATAAGGTTCTACCAACTCAAAACCACAAACAAGACCTTTAATGGTTAAAACCATACACAATGAGTTGGGTAATCCGACGTCAGGCAACCAACTCTGGCCACAAGCAGCCACTAAGGTACACTGCATTGCCACAATGAAGTCACTCTGTGCAGGAGCGATCATCGTCTCGCGATTCTTCCACCTGGAGAATCCTCACAAAGCTAACTCCTCTGGGAAAGCAGTCCTGTCTCTCAGGACGCTGCTAGTTATAAGGCATGTGTCCCATCCGCACTGGCCACCACAGGATACGTCTCATCAAGATGTCCTCTACATGGTGTTAAGGAGGGATCGTCATACCTCTACACGACCACACCTGACAACACCTGAGTCTCAGTGCTCACAGCGATAGCAGGAGTATCATATCTCTCCGTCATGTCACAAGACATCTTAATCTGCTGACCACAACTTTAGTCTCGATACAACAGTCAGGGAGTCTCATACCTCCAAGACCCGACGACACTCAGCCTTGGTATTTAGACTCTCGACCTCAACTAGAGAGATGTGTCCGACCACCCGAGAATGTCGTCACATTCTCTGGTCTCGACGACACGATCCCACAGTATCTCGATTTACACAGAAAACTAGGAAAAATCACATTCCAAAACGAACCAAGTCATTTCTTTGAAGATCATTTTCAAATCATTTCATATCTTTGGAAATTCTTTCAAAACCTTGACAAAATGGTACATCAGGTGTCCTACAAGATCACCATTGTTGACCCACGATCTCATCTCAAATGGGTAAAACAAAGTAATCTGGAAATCCATGGAAATCACATTTTATAAAATAGTTGGGTCTTGATTCGACATACTGAAATAGACTCGATATACCAAAATCTCCTAGATCAGAAGACCGACCAGAATCGGTCAATCGAAATAGGTGCAGGCATCCAAAACGGCAGACTGAAAACTAGACTGGTCGATCAAAAGTTTCTGATTCGGTAGATTGAATAAATCTGATTGATCGAACTGGAATACAATGGTCAACACTCATAGCCAAAAAGGTAGATCGAAGAGATTTGGTAGACTAAATTTCGATCAGAGGACCTAATCTGATAGAAAAACGACATACTGAAATGATTCGATATGTCGTTTTTTGCGAAAGTAGAAAACAACTTCCAGCCTCGACTTGCAAAATCATTCAAAATGGGATGAAAGGGCCTTCAAAACAAGCATTATAAAATCCGACTAAAATATATATAGTAGACTCTCAGTTTACTCCAAATCCACACAAATAAAACCAAAATCCATCCATCATATAAGGAGAAATAAATTTGAGAAGCCACAGGGATTAAAAACAATTTAAAACCACACAATGTCATAAATGTCACCATAAATCATCATAAATTTGTCATAAAATCTAGGAATGTAAATTTATCTAGATTTCATACATTCTTATTATTGTCTGTCATTTTCATGTTTTTTACAACACGAGATGAGATGCGTATAGGAAAAAAGGCCTTCGACGACCCAACTCGCTCTCCAGCCAACCACTGGCGACCAACACGCCTCCCACACGTCCTCAATTCCTTCATGCATCGCCACGTCCCATCTCAAGCCGTCGTGACCTTTGGTTGACTCATAGGCACCATCGATAGAGGAAACAGGGGAGGAGAATGGGAGAGGAGGGAAAGAGAGAGGAAGAAAAGAGAGTGAGTAGGTAGGGAGAGAGACGGGAGTGGGAGAGGAAGGAGAGAGGTGGAGGAGGTTGTCGGGGTCGTGAGGGAGAGGGAAGGATGGAGAAGGCGTGAAGGGGAAGAAGGAGGAAAAGAGTTGTTTGTGCATTGGGTGGATGTTAAAGTTATAAAGCCATGCAACAAAGTAGTTGGGCGAGTGCACACTTGCGCGTCCTGTTAACCAGCCTTCCCACATGAGTCCACCTGCAAGCATCAAGCATGACCAACAACCAATCTTACTTACTAGCCACAGACACATACGGGCCCATACAGACCCACACACAGGCCGACAAGCACAGTGTCAACCACGCCTAGGAACACACAAACACTGGTCTACAAGGTTCAAGCTCAAAATCACACAAATGGGCCTAGGAATAGTAACACCTGTTTAGGAATAAATTCATTAAAATGTAAATAATTACAAAATGCATTTACAGGTGTTACATCCTAACCACTTTAAAAGAAGATTTAGTCTTCGAAATCACTAGTAGGTAAAAAGATACGGGTACTAGGCTAGGATGGCTTCCTCACGTTCCCACATGGCCTCCTCGGCTTCATGATGCCGACATTGTACCAAGACCAATGGAATCACCTTGTTCTGCAACACCTGCTCCTTACGGTCGATAATCTGGATGGCATCTTCTACAAAGGACAGATCTTCCTAAAGTTCCTCTGGCTGAACTGGGATCACATGAGATGTGTCAGCCAGATACTTTCTCAGCATGGAGACATGGAACACGTCGTACTCAGACATATGTTGGTAGATCTAGTCGATATGCAATCTCATCGATCCTCTGAGTGATCTGGTATGGGCCAATATAGGAAGGACTGAACTTCCCACACTTCCTGAACCTTAGGACACTCTTGGTCGGTGACGCCTTTAGAAACTCAGTCTCTCACCAGAAATTCCAACGGTCTCCGTCTTTTGTTGGCATAACTGTTTTGTTGACTCTGTGCAGCCAACAACCTGCTACGGATCAAATCAACCTTGTCTACATGCAGTTGCACAAACTCAGGACCATTCAACTGACGCTTGCCTACCTCGCTCCAGTAAATTAGCGATTTGCATTGCCTACCATACAGAGCTTCGTACGGCGTCATCTCGATGCTCGAATGATAGCTATTATTGTAGGCGAACTCAATCAACGACAGATGGTTCTCTCAATTCCCTTGCAGGTCTAGGGTAAATGTTCTGAGCATATCTTCCAACGTTTGGATAGTTGTCTCTGTCTGACTATCCGACTGAGGGTGAAATGCCGTACTATAGTTGAGCATTGTGTTAAATGTCTCTTGCAAAGTTTTCCAGAATCTTATGGTGAACCTCGTGTCTCTGTCCGACACGATGGACATCAAAACACCATGTAGTCGAACCACTTCGAAAACATACAGCTTTACCATGCGGTGTATTAAAAGCTTCACCCGAATGGTTAGGAAGTGAGCAGATTTGGTTAGTCGATCCACGATCACCCACATGGTGCCGTTTTTCCTCTGAGTCCGCGACAAACTAGTCACGAAGTCCATGAAGATATGCTTTCATTTCTACACAAAAATATCCAATGACTGCAAGGTTCCTCCAAGTCTCTGGTGCTCTGCCTTGACCAGCTGGTAGGTTTGTACTTTGCCACATGGTTAGCAACATCTCTTTTCATGCTAAGCCATTAAAAGTTCCATTTCAGGTCTTGGTACAACTTCGTACTCCTAGGATGAATAGTGTACCTAGACCGATGCACTTCATTGACCAATCTTCGCCTGACTTCCTCATACTGGGGTACGTACAGATGCATATCATATCTCAGCTCTCTATATGCTTCAACAGAGAAATGAGGCTCTTTATCAGCCTCCAGTTTCTCAAACACAGTCTGAACAAACGAGTCTAGCTGCTGATAGGCGACAATAAACTCTATCAGCTTGGAGCGAATATACTGGTTGGCCATCCAGGCACCAATCGCTCCCGAAGCTTGCCGTTTCGGCCTGTAGCTCATCTGATCCTTCAGCATGATCCATTCTTTGACCATCAAGCTCGTCAACACATATGTACGCCTACTGAAAGCATCAGTGATCGCATTGGCCTTTCCAGGGTAGTAGGACACGTTGAAATCATAGTCCTTTAGATATTTCACCCACCGGCGCTGCTTCAGTTTGAGGTTCTTCTGCGTGAAGATATACTTCAAGCTCTGATGAACGGTGAAGATTTTAAATTGCTCTCCATACAGATAGTATTGTTAGAGCTTAAGAACGAACATTACGATAGTCATCTCTAAATCATGGGTCAGGTAGTTCTTCTCACGATCCTTCAACTGGCGTGGAGCATTTGCGATGACATTGTCATATTGTATCAGAACACATCCCAACCCATCATCATTGGCTTCACTATACATAGTAAAGCTACCACTTCCAGAAGGTAGAGTCAACATAGAGGCAGAAACCAGACGAGACTTCAGCTCTTGGAAACTTGTCTCATAATTCTAGTCTTAACAAAACAGAACTCCTTTCTTGGTCAATTTTGTCAGAGACGTGACTATGGAGGAGAAATCCCTAATAAATCTTCTATAATAGCCCGTCAAACTCAAAAAACTCTTGATTTCCGCCACAGTCCTGGGTCGCTTCTAACTATTCACTGCCTTGACTTTGGTCGAATCTACTCTGATGCCTTCTCCAGAAATAAAATGGCCAAGAAACATAACTTCACTCAGTCAGAACTCACACTTGGAGAATTTGACATAAAGTTGATGATGTCTCAGAGTATCCAAAATCGTTCTGAGATGCAAGGCGTGAGTCTCCACATCAGGGGAGTAGATCAGCACGTCATCAATAAAATTCACAACGAATTGGTCTAGAAAAGGGCTGAAAATTCTATTTATCAGATCCATAAACGCAGTCGGTGTATTAGTTAGGCCGAAAGGCATGATCGTGAACTCGAAATTAGAGGTGGGCACCCAAACTGGTTAATCGAACCGAATCAAACCATTTTTAGTGGTTCGGTTCGGTTTTTCAAATTCAGTGGTTTCGTTTGGTTTGGAATATGGTTCGATTTGTGATTTAAAAGACAGTTTAATCAAATCAAATCGAACCCAATATAAACTATTTATATTAATATGTTTATTAAATATTTAAAAGAATATAATTATGTATCTTTTAGAATCATAGTCCGAATCATAGTCATTCTTATGTATCTTTTACTAGGTTGTTTTTTTAACTAATTGTTATTGGAAGTTAAATAACAATGTTTTTAGTCATTCTTATGTATCTTTTACCAGACTGTTTTATATTTGATTCTTGTAGTCGATAAACTTCACTATTGTAATTCTATCATAACATGATATATGAAAATTTCATATTACTAAGAATCCCGATTTCTATTTAAATTTCGCAGTATTAGATATAGTTATTGTCATTTTATCTCATATTTAGTTATACTCTTTCATTTTTCACTTTCAATATTTTATTTTTTTCTGTTTTATCAAATGGTTAAACAAATCGAATCAAACCGAACCATTTGGTTTGAAAATTGTTCAAATTGAATTATATGGTTTGGTTTATGGTTTTGTTTCAAACCAAACCAAACCAAACCGAATCGTGCCCACCTCTATTCGAAATGCCCGTATCGCGTTCGAAAGGCAGCCTTATGAATATCTGAGTCTTATATCTTCAACTGGTGATATCTTGACTTCAGATCAATATTTGAGAACATGGATGCAGACTGCAACTGATCGAACAGGTCATCAATGCGGGACTAGGAATATTTGTTTTTCATCGTGATCTGGTTTAGCATCTGATAGTCTATATACAGTCAGAACGGATCATCTTTCTTACGGACGAACGAGGTAGGTGCTCCCCACGGAGACACACTTGGCCTGATAAACCCCACATCTAGCAACTCTTGCAACTGAGTTTTGACCTCTCGCAACTTAGCTGGTGTCATACGATAGAGAGGCTTCGACACAGAATTAGAACCGGAGATCAGATCGATCGAGAACTCTACTTCTCTGTGAGGTGGCATATCAGGCAAATCATCAGGGAAAACGTCGAGATATTCATACACCACAGAGATGTTGTGAACACCCAACTCAGGAGAGGTGGAGGTAACTATACTGGCTAAATACTCCATGCAACTCTTGATTAAAGACTTATAAGCCTTCATAGTTGAAATGACAAGTTTAGGTCCACCCTGACATTCTATTTGTACAAAGAAAGATCCATCCTCAGGAGACCCAAAATAAACTTTCCTCACAACACAATTGATCAAAGTGGATTGCTGCGCCAACCAGTCCATGTAGAGTATCACATCGTACTCTTGCATGTCCATCACAATTAGGTTGGTTTGAACTTTCTGCTGTTCAGCGTTAAGTTAACAGACCGTAGATAACTCCATACCAAACTGTACTCCCCCAGCAGCATTACCACCTTGAGATGAAAGATCAGTCTAACTGGTCTCTCTTCCAACTCCGCCGCGAAAGACTTAGAGACAAAGGAGAAAGAATTCCCTGAGTTAAACAACACTTTGACTATTCGGTCAGTCACTATAAAAAACCTGATGGCCAAGCAAAACAACAACACTACATCCATACAATTAGGTAGATGTTCAAGTTACAAAGACATTACAACAAACATAGAGGGTCACAATACCAACTAATCATCCTTATCCTTAACTACATCTTTCGAAGTCCTAGTGTCCGGAGCTGCAATGGTAAACACCCGTCCCCTAGTCAGCTGCTGGGCGTGCTTCCTGCCTTCTTAGGCGGTTCTGGGCAGGATCTCTTAACATGTTCCGCCTTTCCGCAGTTGTAGCACACCACTAGGGTTGAGGTTCGTCGAGGATGAGGACAAAATACAGCAATATGGCTCACCTGATCACAGTTGAAGCACTGGTTCCCACCGGAAGCATTGGACCCTGTCTGATTAAAGCTAGTTTTACTACTTCTAGCAAAGCTCCGTCGGCTTGTAGAGGAAACACTAGACCTTTCCTTCTGCTTTTTCTTAGGGTTATATGAATTACTAGCACTCGGAGAATTGGAGAAAGAGAACTAGGAGGTAAAAGAAAACTTACCCTTCCCTTTGGGACGGCTCTCTAGATACTTCTAATGCTCTATCTCGAAATGATAAGCCATCCCAATCATGTCTTTCACAGTTTGACACAGACAGTTCATCACCTTCACCCGTAGTCGTGGGTTTAGGCCGTCTAGAAATCTCTGTATTCGCGCCTCCTCAGACTCATAGGCAGGAGCGAAACATTCCAGCCGAGTGAACTTAGTTTCATATTCGAGCATCGACATCGTGTCCTGCTTTAGACTTTGGAAATCTCAGCGAAATTGCTCCTTCACATGAATAGAAAATTATTTGTCATAGAAGGTCATCTTGAAATCCTTCTACTGGATGTTGACAGTTATGGAGTTCGGGAACTTCAACCACCTCACAGATTTTCACTACTTATCTGCCTCACTATCTAGCAGATAAATCGCTAGTCGTACCCAATGTTTCTCTAAGTACGCCATGCTTTTCAGCATCTTCACCACCTTCTTTAGTTAGGTCTCACTCTCCTTGGCACCAAACTTGCCCTTGAACAATGGCGGACGAAGTTTTGTAAACTGGCTCTTAGCAGATAAATCGCTAGTCGTACCCAATGCTTCTCTGAGTACTCCATGTTCAGCATCTTCACTATCTTCTCCAGTTAGGTCTCACTTTCCTTGGCACCAACCTTGCTCTTGAACAATGGCAGACGAAGTTTTGTAAACTGGCTTAGCCACAGGTCACCTGACAGCTCACTAGCATTACTCTTACTGAAGGTATGGGAGATCTTATGTGCTAAGATCCGCAATTCGATACGAACAGCCTTTCATCTGTCCACATTCTCTTGGAGCTCAAATTTCTCGATAGGAGTCTTGCCTTTACGATCATGAGAAAGCATCTTGCATGGAGAGAGGTAAAATAGTTGTACCACAAATAAAATAGTAACCAGAAAACATGAAGAAATTCAAGTACAGACTCTATCATGTATGCAGAACTTATGGAGTCTTAAAATCGGACACTCTAAGCTAGTGCAACCTAGTGAATCTTATGCTTTAATACTAGATCTGTAACGTTCCAATTCCCATAATAATTTAAACTAATTTAAATTATCAGAAATTAAAAGGTAATCAGAAATATCATCTATCAGGAACCTTTGTATACGACTACGAGACTCTGGACTATGTGCATTATGTTAAAATCCATCTACATATTTGTACCTGCAACTCAAACCACGAAGAATAAGGGTGAGTGATAAAAGTAATTCAGCACGTATCTTACAAAAACAGCGGAAAATAAATCTATATTAATTTTTTTCCTTAAAGTCATTTCGTATATCATTGAAACTGAACTATCAGGCCCAACAAGCTGAAAACCACAACAAACGCGGTCTACACTGGTCCAAACAACAAATAGGATTCTATCAATCGAAAACCACAAACGAGACCCTCAATGGCCAAAACTACACACATTGAGTTGGGGAGTTCGACGTAACTCTGGCCACAAGCAGCCACTAAGGTGTATTGTATTGCTATGGTGAAGTCACTCTGTATAGGAGCGATCATTGTCTTATGATTCTCCCACCTGGAGAACTCCCACAAAGCTAACTCCTCTGGAAAAGCAGTTCTATCTCTCAGGACGTTACTAACTACGGGGCACGTGTCCTACCTGCATTGGCCACCACAGGGTACGTTTCCTCACGTCTTCCTTCACATGGTGCTCAGGAGGGAGTGTCATACCTTCACATGACAACACCTGAGCTTTAGTGCTCATAGCGACAGTAGGAGTATCATACCTCCCCGTCATGTCACAAGACACCTCAACCTGCGGACCACAATCCTAGTCTTGAGACGGCAGTCAGGGAGTTTCATACCTTCAAGACTCGACGACTCTCAGTCTTAGGTATCTCAGCCCTCGACCTCAACCAGGGAGATGCGCACGACCATCCGAGAATGTCGTCACATTTCCTAGTCTCGACAACATGATCCCATAGTATCTCAGTCTACATATAGAAAATGAGGAAAAATTACTTTCCAAAACGGACCAACTCATTTCTTTGAATATCATTTTCAAACCATTTTATATATTTGGAAACTCTTTCAAAACTTTGACAAAACGTACATCAGGTGTCCCATAAGACTACCACTGATGGCCCACGATTTCATCTCAAATGGACAAAACAAATTAATCCGGAAATATATGGAAATCACATTTTATAAAACAGTTGAATCCTGATTCGGTATACCAAAATGAACTCGGTATACCGAAATCTCCTAGATCGGAAGATCGATCAGAATCGGTCGAGCGAAATAGGTGCAGGCATTCAAAACTGCAGACCGAAAATCGGATTGGTTGATCGAAAGTTCCTAGTTCAGTAGGTAGAATAAATCTTGTCGATCAAACTGGAACACAATGGTCAACACTCATAGTCAAAAATGGTAGATTGAGGAGATTTGATGGACCAAATTTCCATCGGAGGACCTAATCTGACAGAAAAATGGCATACCGAAATGATTTAGTATGTCGTTTTCTGCGAAAGCAGAAAACAACTCCTAGCCTCGACTCGCAAAATCATCCAAAATTGGATGAAAGGACGGACTTTCAAAATAAGCACAATAAAATCCAACTAAAACATATATGATAGGCTTTTGAGTTTACTTCAAATCCACACAAACAAAACCAAAATCCATCCATCATGTAAGGAGAAATAAATTCGAGAAGCCACAGGGGTCAAAAACATCTTAAAACCACACAATACCATAAATGGCCATAAATGTCACCATAAATCATCATAAATTCACCATAAATTCTAAGAATGTAAATTTACCTAGATTTCATGCATTCTTATTATTTTCTACCATTTTTATGTTTTCTATAATATGGGTTGAGGTGCGTACCTGAAAAATGGCCTTTGACGACCCAACTCACTCTCCAGCCAACCACCGGCGACTAACACACCTCCTACACGTCTTCAACTATTCCTTGCATCGCCATGCACCACCCCAAGTCGTCGCTGACCTCTGGTTCACTCATAGGCACCATCGACAGAGGAAACAGGGGAGGAAAATGGGGGAGGAGGGAAAGAGAGAGGGAGAGAGAGACGAGAGAGAAGAGAGTGAGTGGGTAGGGAGACAGACGAGAGTGGGAGAGGAAGGAGAGAGGTGGAGGAGGTTGTTGGGGTCGTAAGGGAGAGGGAAGGAAGGAGAAGGCGTGAGGGGGAAGAAGAAAAGGAGGGACAGAGTTGTTCGTGCACTGGGTGGACGTTGAGCTTATAAAGTTATGTAGCAAAGTAGTTGGATGCGTGTAAGAGAGGGAGAGAGAGATGAGAGAGAAGAGAGTGAGTGGGTAGGGAGATAGACGGGAGTGGGAGAGGAAGGAGAGGTGGAGGAGGTTGCTGGGGTCCTAAGGGAGAGGGAAGGTAGGAGAAGGCGTGAGGGGGAAGAAGAAGAAGGAGGGAAAGAGTTGTTCGTGCATTGGGCAGACGTTGAGCTTATAAAGCTATGTAGCAAAGTAGTTGGGTGTGTGTACACCTGCGTGTCCTGTTAACCTACCTCCGTGCATGAGCGCACCCGCAAGCACCAAGCATGACCAACAATTAATCCCACCCACCGACCCACAGACACATGTGGGTTCACACAGACCCACATACGGGTCCACAGGCATAGTGTCACAATGCACAGTGTTAACTACGTAAAGGTACACACAAACAGAAGCCGACCTATGAAGTCCAAGTCTAAAATCACACAAACGGACTTCGAAACAGTAACACTTGTCTATGAATAAATTCATTAAAATGTAAATAATTACAAAATGAATTTACGAGTGTTACACCATCAAAGTGCAAGTTCCCTCGAGGTTTCGTTCATCCAAATGTTTATCCTTGGAACTGTATGCCTTTCAATTCTCAATGTGGACAGTTTAAGTTTATGATCTCCCAATTAAATTCTATGTAGTTTACAAGTTAAGTGGATACAAAGAAATACGCAGATGTCTTGTTATTTACAGGGATGGAGACCAGCTATTAGTCTATCTGAAGTAGATTCTTGTTGGCATACAAGACTGACTTGACCATCCTAATCTTGCTGACCCTGCCCAGGCTGAAGGATTTCACATGTTCATCCAGGTTTTTTTTTCTCATAGCAGTGAAATTTTTTAGTCCTATGCTTCTTATATTTGAGTTTGGAATATTGCAGTGTTCCTGATGCTATCTTCCATTGTAGCTGCAGGAACCTTCCGAGTATAAAAATGTGTTCTTCAGTAGGGAAAGCGGTACCCACCACTTGTTTAGTATTAGTTGTCTGTAATTCTACAAACTTTAAACATTGAAATGTCTATTGTGTGCATGCATAGAATTACTTTTAACCATGTTCTCCAAATTGGAGTGAAGAAAAAAAAAGTGGTCTAAACAGGGATAGATCCATCCATTATGCACTAGGCCGATGTTTAACTTAATAATGATGTTTAACCTAAAGACAACTCGTGGTAATGCCTTTTCTGCTAATTATTAAACCATGTTTTGCAACTGATGGATGTCAGTTTTCAAAAGAAAATCTTGTTTTTATCTCACCTTGTATGCTGGTCAAATCAAACTGATGAACAGCACAAAATTAACGGTGTTGCATTTATAAATGGGCCTTCTTGATGTTCCAATCTTCCTTGTTTACTATTCTTTTCAGAAAGTTGCCTTGGCATAGGTTAAGTAATGGATTATGACAATCTTAATCAGCTTTTTCACTGGGCTTTCTCTAGCTTTATTAAAGTAAATGAAACATAAAACAGGAACAAGGGGCATTGTATTTGTTGAAAGAGGTGTTACCTTGCTCAAAGAGTATACATAGAATTCTAAATTGAAGGTGGTATAGTTTATGGCTTCATGCCACCTATTCTTGAATGGATAATTGCTAGTAAGATTCTCCTACTAAGCATGTTGCAGATGAATCAGGAAGGCCTTAGGAACCTTCTTCTCTGATATAGTAATTTTAAAGCAATCAGAATTTGGACAGAGTTGAAACTTATGCCAAGACATGCATAAGCAATGCAATACTTGTCAACAAAATTTTCTGCCATTTTTCAGCAAATGTTCCTGAAAGTTGCTACAGTTGTGCTTTAGTGGATAGATAAGGTAGAGAACTATAGATTATTCTTGGTTTTGGCAATTTTAAGTCGCATAAAGTGTTCTAGTAATAAACAAAATTGTATACTAAGAAAACTTATCTGACAACATCCATTTGCAGGCCTGAATCAAACCAGTTAGTCAAATTCAAAGACAAATCAATGAGCAACTTTGCTGGTTCATTATTGAACTTAACTTTGAAGACAGAATACCAAATCTAGTATCACTAGTGTTGCATCACTTTAATGAGATTTACAAAGTAAAAGTTTCTCTGGTGCTGCCTCATCACCATGAAGAGAAGAAAGATTCACCTGCAAGCCCTCTTGATTGTGATTGGTCCTTACCACCATGGCCCTATGAACAGGCGAAACGAGCAACCTTCTTGGTTTGATCAGCAGGTTTTGGCATCCAAATATCCAATGAAAGAAGTACCAACAAGGTTGATGTCTTGTGTCACCAAGAAGATTGTTGGTGCAATAGGTCGGTCATCAATGTTGAAGCTAAAGTGTGTGCAGACCAGCTCCTTGGGTGAGAGTTACAGATATTATTTTGACTGAAATAGGCATCAATGTAGTGGGGATGTGACATCATTGAAAGCAGTTGTTTCCTTACATCGTGGAATGAATGCCATTTCTCCTTTCCACAGCTTCAGATGGTCGACAAAATGGGAGTCTCTAGGAGAAAACTTGAACCCACAAGAAAGCTAGTATTGAAGGTCCGAGATTTTGGTGTTGTTCATCTGCATCGTTCTCCTAATGAGAGAACTCAAAAACCCAAGAAGACTAGATGAGAGAAAGAAAGAGCTGCAGAGGAACAATGGCGGTTGAAGAAAGAGGAGGAAGAAGAGTCTTGGTAGCTGGTGGTTCTCTTCTTCTCTATATGTGCATAGGTATGGATTTTAGCTACTTGTCCTATATAAGCTAACAGAAATAATGTACTTCTTGATTATATTAAGGCTAATCGAATATTAATTATTGATTACAGAAAAAAAAACACTAAGATGTCTGATTGGCTCCCAATAAAATAAGGACCACTAATGTATTTCTTGAAAACTTAGTATCATTGATAAGTGATTGCCTAATATGTGATTAAATGATTATTTAATAGGTACCACTAAATGCTGGATAAATACAAATCTATTTCTTCACAACTGAATTATCAATGGTAAGTGATTTTCTACCATGTAAAAACATTAATTACTGATTACTGAATCAGTCCATAACTCAAAATGAACCAAACTAAAGACAACTTGGTTGATTACTAGGGTTTCCATAAACAAGAACACAGTACGGAAATAACAACTGAACGAACAAGTCAAGCGTTGCTACTACCTGAGTATGGTAGTCTGAACCTGTAGCTGATGTTCTACAATGAAAGTCCACCAGTAAAGCCTCTAGCTCGTCTTTGATTTGAACCTTTAACTAAGAAACATACTGAGTAATTAACTGGACCTTTAATCCAGTCGAGAATTTCTGACTGGGCAATGAGTCTTTAGTGGTGGTAGGTGAATGATGATTTCAAACACTGTTGTTGATTTCACTCCTCCAAGTAAGAAAGATTTCCTGTAATTTTATCCTGTGATAAGGTGATAATATAATAGTGACATCCTGTTTGCTTGACTGGCTTTAATAGATTTCAGCAATTTTTCACATAGTAATCCATGTACCTGTCATACAAGTGATGCAACTGGACATTAACAAAGCATACAACTGAGCTTTTTAGCAAGCTTGCCTTTAGTCCAAACACATCCGTAGTGCTTTTGCAGAAGAAAAAAAGCCATTTCTTATTCCCGGAACCCAACAACTGTTGTTTGCAGACTAGGAATTACGTTGTTGCAACCGTTGTTCCAATGTCCTCCCCATTCAGATCAGTATGGTTATTGTTGTTTTAAGAAAACATATGATTAGCTGTGATTATGATCACGATGATACAGTTATGTCTATCTAAAACATTCTTTAAATTACACGTACTTCTTCTTAGGTAGAAACAAAGAGTTTCTCTGTGAATATTCATGGCCTTGTGTGTTAGGTTGTTTGAATGGCCTATGTTATGTCGTAGTGTTACCTACTTGATCCATAGTTTGCAAAGGCTCCCAAGTGGCACAACCCATGGTGGATTCTGACTGTTGCCATTGATATCACTACATTCCATTTTGGAATGAGTAAACACTTTTGCCACTAAAGGAAATGGAACCATTTCTATGCCCCATCGCATGATAACTCTTGAAATAGGCCAACTTGCTTGAGTTGAAGCTATTGGCAACTGGATGTTAGCTGGAGGCACTAGAACATATGAACATCTGCAGAGTGGTACGTGGAAGTGATGTATGGATGGGTAGGCATGCAGCAAGCTGGAGGTAATGCTTCTATATATGCAGCTTATTATCTGATCATTTCATGTGCTTAAATAAGAGCAAATAGTATAAAATCTAGCAACATCTGCAATACAGGGTGAAGGTCATGCAGGACATCCGTGCGTACTCAAGGACGATATTACATGCGACTCAAAAATACTCTCCATGGCTGCTAGTGCCCGAGGACTAACTAAACAAAGCTAGTATATACTAATCTAATCTGGCTAGACCTGGATTTAAGACTATGATTATTCGGTGCTTCTCTGGTCTGCATATCGGTGCCAGTCTTAGACATATCAAGGACTGACTCTACCACCAATTCCTCTCTTCGTTTTCTTGGGATCATGTTTAGGGTTTGTTCCTTCATAGTCGTAATCGAGTGTGGACTCCAGACGGCTCGTTGTTTTTACCTGAAACTGAAAGGTAGCAACCATTTTGTGGTGTAATTGAAATTGTGCATGACATTGTACAATAACAAACATCTAAAGCTTACCTTTTGGTGTGAGCTCAGTCTGTGATCATTTTCAACCTTGGACCACCTGCAAGACAAGGCAAGGCAGGCTTGTTGAATTGACTGAGAAGATGACAATCGCAAATGCAGTGGGAAGAAAGAGAGGCATGAATCAAACAAAGGATAGCTGTTAACCTAAAGAAAATTGGAGTAGGAGGATGGAGATGAGGAGAGAAAGGAAAAGGACACACAGCCTTGGCATTGTGGTGTTCATGGTTGAAGGGATGCTTGTGCGAAGGACTTTAGAGGTGTGGAAGGCACTTTTTATGGTTGCAGAGAGAGAGAGAGGCCAGACCACTAGTCCACAATCAATGGATAGCAGATGATGACGAATCCCACTATCCCACGAGCACAACGTCAACTAAATGTTCTGCAAAAGGCTCTGTCATCAAGAATTTAGGATTGAATACCACCGTCTGGAGAAGTTTGTTCGGCATTGTTGTAATATATAGAGTTTAGTTGTTTGTATTGCATGATAAGAGATCTTGTTTGTTATTTTTATAGGTGATTGCTTCTAGTATTTTATATTATTACTTTTACCTAGAAAATCGTCAAATCCAAAAACTAACCTTCCAGAATCTTCAAAAAACTCCTCCAAATGGACCATTAATCTGGAGAGACTTAAAAAAATAATAAAAATAAAAATTTAATTTGGAGAGAGTGGATACTTCTGTTGTTTGGTTTGGTCATGAGTAATTTAGAGGAGATTTAACGAGATTTTTTTTTAATTAAAATATCTTCCCAAAAAAGGAGAGAAATATCTTATAGTCAAAATTAACTTCTGTCAATCCTTTATAATCAAAATCAACCTTTTTTTTAAATATCTTATAATCAAAATCATGAAATAATGGTTACGGAAATATTGTAAGAAGTTCATTCGGTGACGAAGCATATTGCAACGTTTCAAGTAAGAAGTTCATTGTATCAGGCGTGTCTTCCACCACAAGATATTGCAAACTTGTCACCTTTTTTTTAAAAAATTATTATGATCAAAATCTTTAGCGGCATCCATAAAAATCAAAGGTTTAGGTTGCAATATTACAAAGCACTGCATTTGAATTATATAATGTATTTTTTTGACATTTATACATATACTAGAATGTTCAGGTGAGTCCACATCATTGCTCGCTGCCTTGCCGCCACTTCAAAGCCTTCCCGCCTCGACCATGTCAACATCGCCATTCCTCCCACTTCCTCCCCAACTCTCCTCCTCCTCCTCCTCCTCTTCTGCCCGGATGGCTTCTAGGGTTCCGCCCGCCCGCGCGTCTCCGCTCACCGTCTCACCTCCGCGAGGAGGAGAAGAAGAGGCGGTGGCGGGGGAGGGGGAGGTGAGCTTGGGAGAGTGGCAGAGGTGGGGCACCTCGTCCCCCATGCCCTCTCTCGTCGCCAAGGTGGTCCGCGACCTAATGGCGCTGGAGGTGGAGGTCGGCGCTCCCATGAGCTTTGGTGGCCTCGGGGGCAAGCTCCAGGTGAGGATTCCTCTACCCGTCGTCTGGTGTTTTGGTCTCGGTTCTTCGTAGTGCTTCTTGGCGTTCTTGGTAGAAGAAGGACTTATGAAGAACAATAAGGAGGATGGTTATCTCAGGTTGTTGTTGTTGTGGAAAACGGTTATCTTCAGGGTGATTTTAGGGTTCAGGAAGATAGGAAGCACAGGGCATTGTACCAGTCTATGGTTGATTCCGAAGAGAAGCTGCGGTATTTTTCTGCAAGGCAAATAGCATGCCGGTTGTTGGGTAGCAGAAGGCACCTTTGCCAAAAGGTACTTGTGAATCAAGCCTCCATTTTTTTTTGTCTTTCGGAAGATTAAATGCATTCTTGTTTAACACATATGCTTGTGCTTCTATTGATGGACCCCTTTCTAGTATTTCCATGAACAACATGAAAACTTTTTTCAGTGTTAATGTCCTCTTCCAGTCGCTTTTTGACAAAAAGGAAACCCTGGACTTGTTTGCCACTCGCTGGAAAATCTCCAAAAAAAAAATATGTTGCCATGTATTCCTCCAATTTCACAGATAAAGGAACTAACATGGAAAAGATGATATTTATCTGCTCTTGGAGCATTGGAAGCAGAGAGGTCCTTCAATGATCTCTACGCGAAACTGATCTCTAATTCATTGTTTCATCCAGTGTTTTTTAATTGGGCAATCGGCTATCCCACTAGTCCCTTGGCTATTAGGATAGGCTTGTTTTTAAATGGGCAGTCGGCTATAACATTAGTCAATATAGCTGATGGCTAAGGTAGGTGTTCCTAGAAAGTGGAACAAGCCAAG
>JAMKQA010051453.1:0-28567 GCA_024699735.1 Posidonia australis | reverse complement strand
ATTTCAAGTATATAATCATCCTACACTTCCAATAACTGTAACTAACACCATCAAAGAAAGGAGGTCTATTAATACTCTGTCCCTCTATAACATTGCTGTTAAAAGGTAGAGTGACCATATGTTCTAGTAGATTTTTAATCTAGTTCTAGAAGACCAAGCCTTGATACCAATTGTTGGATCGAATGGCTCCTCTAGAAGGGGGTGAATAGAGAATTATCAATTTTAGAATTACTTCGACTACTTTTTATAGTTTAATAAAAATTGCATACAATGGATACTATTTAACAAATATAATCAAGCTTAACTACTTATGCAATTATCTAACATACAAGAAGAGGAAGAGAGTAATTGATATAGACAAGGAATTTATAGTGGTTCGGCAACCCCGCCTAGTCCACTCCTCAAGACCCTTTTGAGATTTTTTCCGTATTAAAATAAAATAACGGACTTACTTGTTAGCTACACTACCAACCGCTTGTTTGCTCTTCCCACTTCTCTATCTCCGAGAAGCTAGAACCCTTTGCTTTGTTGCTTATACATAAATCAGAACTTTCCCGCTCACAGAGATTGATTACAACAGCAATTACACAATAAAATCTCGTGAGGAGAATGAAAATGAAAACAATGCACACTATTACAACTTTTTCTCAATGGTAACTCAATGATTCTCAATCGGTTGCTTTTCCAAGTCCTGTACGGGTCCTATTTATAGCCGTAAGATCGCCTCGATATGTGTCTAACGACTATAAAACAGTAGTAAACAGCTAATTGAACGGTATACCATTTTGACCACGGTATGTCACAAAAGATCTTTAATCTTCAGCTCACGAGCAAAACGGTATGCCGCAACTCCAACGGTCTGCCGTTTTCTTTAGAAACGGTATACCGTTTTGTGACGGTATGCCATTGAATTGCATTGATTTCTTTTTCTCTTCTGATCCAGAGTGCTGCTGCTTCTGCCGTTTTTTTCCTGAAACGGAATGCCGCTCCATCCACGGTATGCCGTTTTCAGTTCAGCTTTGATTCTTGCGGAGTTCCGTTGTACATTCCGTTTTGTATTGAAACGGTCTGCCGCTCTTGATGCCGGTATGCCGTTTTTGATTTCATGATAAGACACTTGATACATATTGAATTTATACAGAAAGCACTTTATATCTTTTTCATTCTTTAATATTTATGAAAATATGCACTTGGTAAATAATCATCAAAATTAATGTAATATTTCTAACAGGTAGGACGCGTACAGTTTCGAAGTTCGCCAACAATTTCTCTTTTTTCGACGACCCAACTCCGGTGAGCCTTTTTTATGGTTTCCGACCTTTGCCCTCACGCCTCTCCTTCTCCTCTTCCTCCCTCACCTCTCGCTCATTCGTGTGTTGAGTGAGGGGAGTTTGGCCTCCTTTTATAGGACCTGACGTCACTGACAGCCGCCCAACGATTCAGGTTGATAGCAACGCAGGGAGAGGTGGGGCGGTGGGCGGCACGGCAGGGCATGGCCCTGACAGGTGATGCAGGTGACGTAGCAAACGATACGGAGTCGGGCGACAACGGCATAGAGCGATGGACACTGTGATTTTTCTGCATGATACTGTATTTTTACTACACGTCGGTGGTTCCCGTTGGTAATACTTGCTAGCAATACCCACCTAAAGTACTCGCTACTACGACGCACCTTTAATATTCACCTGAAATACTCGCTTAAAAGGTGCTCATGGACCACTCAGAACTGGGCTAGCCAGCCCATCAGCCTAATAAAGGAAAAACAACATACCAATTACACATAATTATCGCATCCATCAACATAATTTATTAATTAAATCCAGGATTACATGGCACAGCTCAATTACATCCTTTCTGAATTCTCAGATGTTATAGGGATCTAGTATCTTTAGATAGAAACCCAAGGAAAATTGATAATGTCAGAACATATATCAAAAACATATCAACTACATAATCTATATTTTGCAATAACAATTGTCTAATGAACGTTCAAGTTTTTTGGGTCTTCTTTAGCCTACAATGAATAAATTTCTTTTAGTTTGATAATAGTTACTTTAAAATTCAACATGTTTTACTAAAGTTTAACTATTAAATTTTAGATTAAAAATTAACAATGAATATTACTTAAATTAAAATGAAACTTTAATACATAGTAGATTATCTTATAGATTAATTAATCATATAATTATATTTTATTTTGAAAAAAAAACAAGGTGTCTAGAGGAACCTTTTAGTCATTTTGTAATTTATGATCAATCTTTTTCTAAGGTCTGATTTTTGTATAAACACTTACAAAGAAGAATCTTATAGGTGCTTAAGTTCAATCATTGCATACATCTAATGTTGAAAATCAAAGAATAGAGGAGGAGAAGGAGTAGACAATGACAGTGGGGTAGGTAGAGATAATAATGCATGTCTTGTAGGTAGAGACAATGACAGTATAGAGAGAGGAGGAACGTATTGGAGGAATAAGGAGACAATAACGAAAAAGAAAAAAACGAGGCGATGGAAGACAAGAAGAGGAGGTAGCAGTGATGGAGAGGAGTAAGAAGGCAATGGAAGGAGAATGAGGAGTAAGAGAAAGAGGGGAGAGTGAAGCAATGATAAGTGGAGGAAGGAGAGGAGAGAGTGGAGGCAAGTGAAGGAAGAAGATAGAGAGGCAACAATGATGATAAGAGGAGAGTGAGGATTTCACACGAGGAAAAGGATGGAGAGACAACAAAGATAGAAAAGGAGGAAAGAGAAATTTAATGTTAGTATTTGAAATTACACTGATGTTTAGGATTTTGCGTGTTTATAAATTTTTTTTATTGATATTTGGATGTGTACTTTTCATATTATTATTATTAATGGATGGCAGTAGAAACTTGAAACAGCGGTTTCTTCAGCATCCTGGTCTTCAGTGGTATTAGAGTAGAATGCAGAGAATAAAAGACAAGGAAAAGACAGTTCCTTTTTTTTTTTGACCAATTTTCAATTCCAGCACCAGCTCAGCTCAGATCGGATCAGAGCAGCTCATCAGACAATCAGACAATCCTCCTTTTCTTCTTCTCCTTCTGTTGTCGCTCGCGAGCAGAACCGATACTTGTTTTGTTCATAGGAAACGAAAAGGAAAAAAGAAGGAAAAAAAAAGGGATAGAGGATGGAAGAGAAGAAAATGGTTGAAGGGAAGTCGGTGGGACGAAGATTCCCGCTGGGGAAGCAGTCGTCGCTCAAGCCTGACAGGAACGCAGAAGCAAGAAGAGGAGGAGATGAGGAGTACGAAGACGCCGCCACCGCCATCGCCGACATCGACAACCTCCTTGAGTCCGAGATCCCGGAGACCATCCGCCTCATGTACCTCGCCAACGACGGCAACGTCAACGGGATCAGGGACCTACTCCACTCCGGCACCGATCCCAATTTCCAGGACATCGACGGCCGCACCGCCCTGCATGTTGCCGCGTGCCAAGGATACGCCGACGTCGTCGAATTGCTGCTCCAAAATGAGGCAAAGATCGATCCGCAAGACAGATGGGGAAGCACGGTATGCACGGAACTAAACCTTAGCCTTCTTCTTCCTCTTCTTCCAAATCCAGCCACAACAAATTGTGATATTTGTTCCGTGTTACAGCCACTTGCAGATGCAATTCACTACAAGAACAACCAAGTCATCAAGCTTTTGGAGAAATACGGTGCCAAGCTTCAGGCATGCCATGCTTACTTCTTTCTTTCTTTGTTGTGCCTATATATGTATATATCATGACTTTAATAATGTCTGCGTCCTTTGTGTTTGAGGTTTTCGTTTTTAATTATTGATTCCTTTTCTGCCTGTTATTTTCCTTTTGTTCTTCAATTTCATCCATCCAGATGGTACCAATGCTAGTAAAAAATGCTCGGGAAGTTCCTGAATACGAGATTGATCCCAAAGAACTTGATTTCACCAACAGTGTACAAATTACTAAGGTATTTATGCATCTCTTGTCTCTATTATTTTATATCGTTCTCTTTGTTAAAGGAACATATTTTGTTTCTCTGTTACTTGAATTTGTTTTACATATTATTTTTCTGTGAAATATCATTATACGAGACTATGCTGAAATATCCTCATGGACAAGAATGTGTTCTTTCCTTCTTGCATCTTAGTTTAGCACAATCAATATTATATCACCTAATCCTTCATTAAAACAACATCTATTAAGGGACAACAATGAAGAACACCAAAGGGATCACAACTGACCTAGTGGCCTGTTCTTTAACTATTTGATCTTCATCAAACTTCATGGTTGAATATGAACTGCTAAGAATTCTCATGGGCAAGAGTATGTATATTTTGTCTATAATGTAATCATCTGATTTGAAATACCTGATATCTTGATTATGAACTTTCTACAAAAAAAGAATCTCTTTGTGATGGAGATTTCTTTTTCTTTAAATTTGTCACAAGGAAAATTTTAATAAAAATCTAGGGGAAAACCAAGAAACAGGTGAGAATCCTTATCAAGGAGGTAAGGGAGAAGAAAAGAATACAAAGAGGATCCACAAAAGATACCCAACCAGACAAAACAAAGGGGCAAGACCAAGCAAAAAAAGACAAACTCAAGAGAAATCTAATTGCAAGAAGGGATTCCACCCAATAAAAAAGGTTCTCATCCAAATCCCTCTATCCATCCTTGAAGTTGATGACCATTTTAGCATGTTGGGGATAATCGTATCTCTAATCCTCTATTTTACACATCATCAGGCCCATAAAATTTTCCAATTTTGTAATAGCCTAATATGAACAAAAGCAGGACCAAGAAGACCTTCTCATTAATGCACCACAAAGGGGCAATTTTACTGTAAGAATTCTCTTCCAACCTGCAAAAAGAACATCCACTGGCAAGATGAAACCTTCATTTCTTGCAATCTCTAATATGCAAAACAAACCCAAGAATCTTTGAAGGAGCATATTTTGCAAGATCATTATGAAATTTCACTAAGCGTGCAAATGATTGGATATGGGTGTATTCATTTCCTTCTCTATTTTTGAAGTTCAGGTACATAAATATGGACATGAAAAATGCACATTCATTTACCTAAAAAATGATACAGGATACTATAAAAATATTTGAAGGAGCAATTACAAATAAAATGTATATAGTATACCAAGAAAATTTGCTATCTAATGTTTGAAATATTATGGATATGAATGTACTTTGCAGTTTGCACATTTGGTAATATGAATATTATCATATTATGCTTGTCTTAGCATCAAATTTTATACATAATCAAATTGAAAAAACATATTCTTAATTATTTATGTAATATGGATGCAACATGGATATGGATATTGCTGAAGTTAGAGATAAAAGAGAGATTCTCATCAGATAGAATGAGTTACATATTTATAGGATACTCAACTAAACGGATATCCGATTACTCAATAAACCAAATAGATATAAAGCTATAATTCTAACACTCCCCCTGAAGTTGGAGCATAGACATCAAAAAGAGCCAGTTTGGTATATAAAGACATGAATGACTCACAACTCAAACCCTTGGTGAAGATATTGCTAGCTGCTCAGACGAACGAGTATGTGGTGTAGAAATGACTCTTCTTAATACTATATCTCGTACATAGTGACAGTCAACTTCAATGTGTTTCGTTCGCTCGTGGAAGGTAGGATTGTTGGTAATGAAGATGGCGGCCTGATTGTCACAAAACATTGATATTGGAGTTTCAGGTGGTGAGCCAATCTCATAAAGAAGAGATTTAATCTACATCATCTCATATGCAGTCTGTGTTATTACTCTATACTCTGCCTCTGCATTAGAACAAGACACAACATTTTGCTTCTTGCTTCTCCGCGTAACAGGGTTCCGTCCGACATAGGTATAGAACCTTGAGGTGGATTTCCTATCTTTACGATCTCCTGCATAGCCTGAGTTTGAGTATGCTACCATATTGACATGGTTATTCTTTTTATAGATCAAACCTTTGCCTGGAGACCCTTTAACATAGGAAAGGACCCGTAAAGCTCCACTCCAGTGCACCTTCTTTAGCTCATGCATGAATTGACTCAGCAAGCAACAACATATGAAATGTCAGTCCGAGTAACTGTCAGATAAATAAGCTTGCTAATTAGCCTCCTATACTGACCAAGATCATCCAATAACTCAGAGTTGGTATTCTAAAGTAGAGGTGATTACTTAATAGGAGTGTTTTCTGATTTGCACCCCAACTGTCTTATCTCCTAGAGTAGATTAAGAACATATTTCCTTTGAGATAACACTATTTTATCATTTACATAAGTAAACTCAATACCAAGAAAGTACTTTGATTTCTCCAAATCCTTAATGGCAAAATGAGCAGTAAGAAATTCTTTTATTTCTTTGATACGTCTTTGGTCACTACCTGTTACCAAAATGTTATATACATAAACCACTAGAATCACACACCCCTGCTCAGATCTTTTGTAGAAAATTGAATGATTCACAGCACATTCTTGGAATCCTGCTTTCAACACTACTTGGCAGAATTTTTCGAACGATGCTGTGGGACTCTATTTGAGGCTATAGATTGCCTTTTTGAGTTTGCAAACTCTGTTCTCTCATTGAGCAACATACCCTAGAGGTTGTTCCATAAGCACAGTCTCTGTGAGATCGCTATATAGAAAAGCATTTTTGACATCAAGTTGACATAACTCCCAATCTAGTGATTATATGAGAACAATTCTGATGGAATTAAGTCGAGTTACTGGAGAGAATGTCTGATCATAATTAATACCGTAGGTCTGAGTGAACCCTTTGGTAATCAATTTGGCTTTGTATCGATCAACAGTATCATCTGCCTGTTTTGTATTTGATAGTGTAAATCCAACGGCAGGTGATTATATGAGCTCCTACAAGTCGGGTCACTAATTCTCAAGTGTCACGGGCTGCCAAGGCAGCTACTTCCTCATCCATTGCTGCCTTCCATTGCGGAAGTAAAATTACTTCCTGGTGATTCATGGGAATAGACTTAGTGCAAAGAGACAAGGCAAACACACGGAACTGTGGATGTAAAGAATCATAGGTAATAAAATTAGAAATGGGATGAGCAGTGGAGGAATGACTGCCTTTCTCTCATTGCAATAGGCAAGTGCAGGTCATTAGGAGATGGATCTGCATTAAAGGAGGAGGTTGGTTTTGCCACTGATGGAGTTGGTGGCCTCTGGCGACGTCGATATACCTGAAAGGGGGTGGATCACCTGGGACTGGAGAAACAACAGTGGGTAAAGGAACAGACTCAACAACTGACTCCCTAGCAACACCAAAGTCACCATAGTAGGTCATAGACTCAAAAAAGGTAACATCGGTAGACACAAGATATCTACCAAAGGGAGGTTGAAATGCAGATATCTTCGCTGAGTTCTGGAGTATCCCATAAAAACACACTTAATTGTCCTAGAAGAGAGTTTATCTAGTCCAGGTGAAAGGGCCTGAACAAAAGCTACACAGTCAAAAATCCTAGGAGATAAAGAAAACAAGTGGGCATCCTTATGAAGACGATAAAGGAGAATCTCACCTCTAAGAGGAGTAGAAGGCATCCTGTTAATAAGATAAATGGCAGTAAGAACTGTATCAGACTACAAGTATTTGGGTACCTTCATATGGAACATGATGGTACGTGTGATATCAAGAATGTGTCTGTGCTTTCTTTCTGTCACCCTGTTTTGCTGAGAAGTATGATGACACGTTGTTTGATGTCGAATGCTTAGAGATGCACAATAAGATTCAACTTTATTTTGTACAAATTCCAAAGCATTATCAATACATAAACATTTGATAATAATTCCAAACTGATTTTTTTTTCCAGAAACAAAGGTTTTGAGTACATCAAAAATATGATTCTTGTCTTTCAACAGATATACCCAAGACACTCTCAAAAAATCATCAATAAAAGTAATATAATATCGATGACCTGACACAAACGAGACTCTGGAAGGACCTCAAATGTCACAATGTATTAACTCAAATAAGGTAGAACTGGACGTAAGAAGCAACTGATGAAAGGAAGCACAATGGCGCTTTTTTAATTGACACGACTTACACTGAAATTGTGAAATAGTAATCTAAGGTAAGGCTTGCTGAAATTTCTTGTGAGAAGGATGACCTAGCCGGTAGTGTTACAGTGAAGACGGTTCAGAGGTGGACGCGATAGAGGTTAATCCTTGAGGTATCTTGTCACTGACTAGTAGGTACACGTCATTTCCGTGCTCACGGTCCAAACCAATCCTCCTCCTCATCAGTAAATCCTGAAAAATACAGTGGAAAGGGAAAAAGATTACATAACAACGTAGTTGTTTGGTAATGGTACTAATAGAAAGTAAATTCACAGGAAAGTCAGGTACATATAAGACTCTATCAAGGAAGATCTGGGAAGAGGCCTGCACAATCCATTCGCTAGACACTGAACAAGATCTATCATCAGCAATTGCTATAGACCTAATATTAGATAACTGAGAAAGACGGGTAAAAAGATCTTTTGTACCTGACATGTAGGAGGATGCATCAGAATCAATTATCCAGAGGAATTCTTGGAAGTCATGAGAGTACTAGTACTTGTAGAAGTGGAATAGGAGACAGTGGCATTAGAATTAGTGGCCTGTAGCTGTAAGAGTCGGTCATAATCAGCCTGTGAAATGGTGACTATCTGCTCCTCACTAGTGGGTTGAGCTGGTGGAGACTTTGTAGTAACATGTGCAGATGAGGAAGAAGAACGTCGCCCATGCAGATCCCAGCATCTCTCAATGCGATGTCCTGTTCTACCACAATGGGTACATCGAGACTATCCTTCAGTCTCGGAATGACCACGACCACGGGAACTACCACGTCCTCTCCCTCTGGTGGTCGCTATAGTAAATTACTCGGAGACTGAAAATGGAGTAGCTGTGGATATACGCAAAACTCTAGCAAAAGTAGACTGCAGGTCTGGGACATTGTTTGCCCCCAGAATCTGACATTTGATCTTTGATCTGAGGTTAGAGATAAACTGGAAAGGTAAATGGCCACTGCAAGCTTCTCCCGATACTGTCTCATCTGTGTAATATCTGTCGTCGGGAGCTGATGGATCTCAAGCTCATCCAATAAAGATCGTAGAAAGGCAAAGTGATATGGAACAGAGCGATCTCCTTGATGAAGAGTGAACAACTGCTCGTACAACTCAAAAACTTGAGAGATGTTTTTCTCATGATCATAGGTGAGATGGAGAGTGTCCTAAATCTTCTTAGTCGGCTTTAACATCATAACTCTTCGAGTCACAGAAGGCTCCATACTGTTAACCATCCAAGAGACGATGGCAGCATCATCAGCAAATCAATCTTTATATGATGAATCTTTACTGTCTAGAGGAGGTTTGGTGAAGTGACCTAGTTTGCGATGTGTAATAATAAAGGTCTTGAAACTTTGTGCTCATAATAAATAATTTTTGTCGTTTAATTTCTTAGATGTACCACTAAGGTTCTTTATGAAATTCTCACGTGTGGCTATAATGAAAATAAATAAATATAAGGTCTGAAATTTCAGGAAATAGGAGAGAAAGAGCTGTTTTGATGATCACGGGTGAAAAACTATACCACAACTGCCTTTTGGGGAGACAACCATGCAATCTGGAGGCTCAACTACTGGTGGATATCACTTATACACCCACAAACAATAATAAACAGTCATGGGAAAGCCTAACACATGGCCTAGAGGAGAAACGGGAGGAGAAACAGGGCTAAACAGGCCATTCCGGTGGGATTAAGTGCCCGTCGGAACCTTAGTTTTCGCCACCGGTGGCGGCAGGAGAGGAAGGAGCCGTCGGCGGGTGAAGAGGAGGTTGCCAACGTGAAGGGAGAAGGTTGCTGGGTAGGAGGGAGGTGTCGACGGTAGGTGGTAGGGTTGTTAGGGTTTAGGTTAGAGAACCTGGTTGCTCTGGTACTATGTTGAAGTTAGAGATAAAAGAGAGATATTTTCATTAGATAGAATGAGTTACATATTTATAGCATACTTAACTAAACGGATATCCGATTATCCAATAAACCAAATGGACATAAAGCTATAACTCTAATAGATATCATGCAGATATAAAAACTAATAATCATATTCATTTTGAAATGTGGATAATAGTATATCCTCTAAGAAACATATACAAATATGAATGGAATGGATATCTATATATGTTTGAAACAATAATTAAAACAATGGATCATTTATCTCAAGGAGTAGAATGGGAGTTGTAGATCATAGTAGAGCGAAAGAGTAATCCTTGGAGGGTCGAAACAGTGGAATTAGTTTGTCCCTTGCCCGATCTTTGGTCATCTATGTGGAGCTTTAAGGAATTTATCCTTGTTGGGTTATATTATTGGTCACATGGGTTGATGGATATGTCCATCAACAAATTTAATTATTATGTATGACGAGATGGACCCCATTCTAGTACGGTGTTTTTGAAAGTTTTCTTGTTAAGAAAACGTAGAAGTTTCCCACCTCCTCTATAGATCCCATGAGTCTTCTTTGGGAATGGGGATTAAGAAGTTGGTTTTTGGATACCTTTGCCATTGCTGTTGGCCTGCTCCAGCCGGAAGGCATGAATTTTTTCTTCCATTTCCCTCTCATAGAGATTGAAATGGGATGTGAACAGCAGTGACACTCCTTTGGAGAAGGAAGTATCAATGTTGTATATGAACACGTGTTCAACATGGCAGTTTGCGTTTCTGATTACTTTTTATTTTTTTAAATACTGGAGAACACCAGTACATGGCCTGGACACATCAATATGCTTCCTGGACTGTTCAGACCAATATTTAGCATTGGAGAGACCATAGACACCTAGATTTTTTATCTGGCTATTCTTCTAACACTTAATGGTTTTAGTTCTAACTTTTGAATTAATACAAAATAAGCTAATTTACTGCTCAAAAAAGGAAAAAAAGGGAAGCTAATTGAAGGTAATTTCTTAGGAAGTTAAACAATTATACTTGCTAATTCAATTAATGTCATTTCAAAGTTTTTTTTTTGGTTAAAAATTGAAGTTTAGGATGCTACTTATATAATTACTTAACAAATAATAAAAAATATATCATCATCTCCGTCTATGTGTCTGTGCTTTGAGGATTTGCTGTTTCGTGTATACATGTGCATGCTTCATTGGAGGTGAAATTTTCCTTACTTTCCACATGCACAAACAGTTTGTTGGAGTTGAAGGAAAATAAAATCCCATTTTGGTCCCAAATTTTCCTTTCCCTTCCTTTCCATGAATTGTCACCCTAACGAAGTGTCCTCAAGCTATAATTATCCATCATATGACAGGCCATGTGATCATTACCTGAGAAGTACACAATTATGTCTGCAGCCTTGAACTACATATACAGCTGATCACATGCTAACCACATATTCAACATGTGGTGTATTTCCTAGTTCCACCAAATATATGACTGCATTACTTTTCTAAGCTCATCTGTTTCATTTTTCAAGGATGGGGTGTGCAGGGTGTAACATATCGGTGCTAACTAGCCTGAAATATTTAAGCTGAAGTTAATATGGTACTTAATCTTGGATTATTTACTTATTTCTTTCTAATAAATTTGGGTCTAAATATGAGGTGTTACATAGGATGGAGGTTGTCATTTAATGGGACTTGGCTTGTTTTCCAAGTATAAAGAACAAAGTTTCACTTAAACTAAATCTGAATAGTACACAAACCACTGTGCAGTTAGATATGTATACTTGCTCATGAGGCTCCTTTTCCTCTCCTTCCGTTCTTTCAACTTCTTGCAACATTTCTCGACCTTGTTGTAGAGGTCGATCCTTGGCAGAATGATAAGGTCACTCCATTTTCACCTGGATATCATGGGTTTGAGTGACGGAAATAACTCTTTGTATTTGGGGGTAAGGTTGCATGTGTATGGACCTCCCACAATATTTTACAATGGTTGGAGCCTTGTGAATTGGGCTTTCTCCTTTTTATACCTACCCACGCAGTCTGGCATGTCCTTGCCCATGTTTGCTTTCCTGCTGCATTCCCTCTAGAGGAAACAACTGTCTTCCCACAAGCTACTTGTTCAAGTTATCTTTTCATCTGCTTGTTAAACTCATTGATCTCTGTTCTTTTTTCTTCATCTCTTAGACAACAATCCTTATCATGCCCTAATTCACATTGACATTTACATCATGGAATCAAAGCCTGATGGAAGATCTTTTGTTGTGTCTCTTTGCCATATGTTGGCTATAGGGACCACAACAGTGCTCTTTGGAGATCAGATATTTGCTTGCTGGAGTCAATGGTGATCCTTGGCTATTTCAGTTCCTTCAACACAATCAAATGATTCATTTTAAGGATGCTGTCAATCATATAGTTGGCACAAAAATGTGTAACTTATTTTATTGGTAGTACACATGGTATTACCATTTACTTGTAATAACACAAGACCTATTTGTGCATGAAAATTTGTCAGGAAATGGAGTTTAGGAGTTCATGGGAATTGTTAGGAATTGGAAAGTAAAGGAAACTAATTTCCCGATCAAGTTTCCTACTATTTGTGTCTATTTAGGAAAGTAAAGGAAACTAAAATATGAGTATTCGTACTTATGAACAGATTCCAAAGGAAAGTAGATAATGTTAACTTTATAATTGTTAATTTAAAATTCAATCAAATATTTAACTTCAAAATATAAATTTAAGTCATGCAAAAGTTCAAATAACATTACATAAGTTCTTAAAAATGAATTACAATTATCAAAATAACCATTTTGATAATTATTCCCATTTTAGTAAGGAATAGAAGAAATTATAAAAAAATTATTCCTAAAATTAGTTTGATAACAATAATTATCAAAATAACCATTTTGGTAAAGAATAGAAGAAATTATTCCCAAAATAACCATTTCTCTTCCTTCTCTGGTAACGGTGATGGTGGTAATCTTGGAATTGACACCAAGGGTAGAGAGGTAGAGAGAGAGATAAAGGAAAAGCTCCAACCATGGAAGAAGTCCTCCACCCATGTCTCCCTCCCCAGCAAGTTGGAGTCATGGAGGAATATCGTGCTGAAGCTCAAGCGTAATCTGGAGGATGTCTAGGGCATTAAAGATGGATTCGATGGTAGATTGGAAGTCGAAAGTGTAGAGAAGGCGAAGGATGACTATATGGGAGTCAAAGGAGTGGTGGGGTTGGTGGGGGGAAGGCGAGACCTTGACATTTAAGGGGGAGACCACCTTTGCTTCTTCATCCTCGCCTTCCTCTGATCCGTGTTGCTAGCAAGTGGAGAGGAAAGCAGAGAAGTAGTGGGAGTAGCGAAGAGCAAAGGAGTGGAGGTTGAGGGAAGTGGGATCGACGACATTGATGAAACTGATTTTGGGAGGACGTGATAGGGAGAATAGGGAGGGGGAGTGTCGGTGGGTTGAGGAGAAGGAGGACGATGGTTGTTGTGTTGAAGGTAGAGGAGTAAAAGGGGCAGGGAGGGGACGAGGTAGAGGAATACGGGAAGAAGAGGAGGTGGAGGAGGGTGGGGAGGTGGAGGAGGGTGGAGGAGGAAGAGGGGCATGGAGGGGGAGGAGGAGGACAAGCTCAGGAAGAGGAGGGGAAGGATAGGATAGGTTAGGGTTAGGAATTCTATTGAAATTTCATGAGAGAGGAAATGAAAAGAATTGTGATTTATATACTTTGAAAAGCAAAGGAAACTTCAAGCAAAGGAAATAAGTTTCCTTTGAAATCATTTCAGGTTAAGTGTACAAACACTATTATTTTGGTTGGTTAATAAGAAATGAAATTCCTATAAAATCATTTCTTATGTTTTCTAGATACACAAATCTCCCACAGCTCCATACTTAAAATCTTCAAATTAACCAATGTGAATGCCATATATTGTGTTGGACTTTAGTTTGCTCAAAATAGGAATCTCAAGATGAGTGGGAACATTGGCTTAAAACAACAAAATTAAAAAATTCAAGGAAGTGCACTAAAAACTTTGAAATCTTGACATGAAGCTTGAGAATAAGCTATAAATAATAGTATACATTTAAAATCACTGTCAGTCATTGGATACTCATGTATGATGTGTTAATATATGATCTAACTCAACATCAAACATTCAAAACGTTTGAAACTATATGTAGTGTATCAAAAGCAAGGTTGTCATGATGCCAAGATGACAACATGAGCACCTTTGGTTGCTTAGGATGACGCCTAGGCATGAAAATGTGACAATTATGAAGTTAAAAGTGCCTGCATATCGTAATGCATGTTTGATATTTAAGTTATCAGAAATCAATAAGTCATAGTTCAGACATGCTTATAAATAAGAGCATAAATTTAACATGCTAATAATAATGACTAACAAGTAACAAAAATGTTCTAACTTCAAGATGATGGCAAAAAGCTAAATTAGAACTTCAAGTTTTCAATAGCTCAATAAAACATTAATGTATAATGAAAAATGGTACTAAACTTTATGTGCAAAAAAAAATCAAGTAGTAAAAGAAACAAGACTATAAATAAGGAAAACAGAACAGCTTAAATTTATTAAATAATCACTATATGTCATGCTAAGTAAATATAAACACAATTGACTCTCAAACCTCAAAAATAAGTCACATCTTACAATAATGTAGAAATAAAACTGTTAAATTCATGATATGGGTTAATCAAAATATGATGGTAGTCGAATAAGTTAATCATAATGTAAATAATGTAATATTTTTTTGAATAACATAATGAAATAAATTCTATGACTGGGTTTTTGATAAAAGGTGCTCTTCTTGGTCCAATGCGGATGAAAACGCCCAAAGCTAGGTTTGCGAGGTTATGGCGACTGCCTTTTCTAAATATTGCCGAGGCAACACCTTAATGTCATAATATATTATTTCAAATCATGGACCTTATTACTTGTATTTAGTTTTCTTATGGAAATGATTAGTGTTTAAAGTTTAATGTTTTAACTATACTATTATTGAACCACATTGTTATGCTATTAAAAAATTTAAAAGTTTTTAATGTTATTTATTCCTCAAAAAAAGATTATTTTAAATTTCTGTAATTTTTCATACTATATCTAAAATAGTTTTCTATTAGTTAGTGTTATGATATCAACTTTTCTTACTTTTTTAAAAAAATGGGCTGGCTGCAGGCCGTAGCCCAAAGAGGATGTGGTATGTGTGTGCTGGTGGGGGAGTTTGTACACTCACTAGGTGAGAACATGCAAACCCCACATTATTCCCCATTCTTTTCCTTCATAATCTTTAAGTAGGACAAAATCCTTGATAGATGATGTTAACATAGTCATGTAAAGGCATCGACAATGAAACACAGCGATGCCATGTAGAGGCTGCAGCAGGAATGGGGTGATAGATCAGAGTAGTTGTCTGGGCATCTGTTACATGGATGTGTAATTTTGAGGCAGCAACAATGGTTAAGTGTTGGCATTGCTTTTTGGCCTGTCAAGAGTCAAGACAACCTAAATCGTCATGGAATTCTAACATGACTGCAATGTATAACATGGGTTAGAAACAGTAATTGTGGAAAACAACTGTGTGTCAATGGCTTGGAGCTCTGATATATGTCAATTTCACTCGATTGACTTGTGGATCCATGCTTTTTCTTGAACTTCATGAGCTATAAGTAACTTCTGATCAGGTACACACTTTTAAAATGTCGAAATGTCTGCCATATTATTCCATACTGGGGCAAAAATAAAAAGATCTGATTCCATTACTGTAACTCTCTCATTGTTTACACTTCAATAACAGATTTATACACAAATTTTTTATTCATGAATCATTATGGACAAAAAAAAAAGATGAGATGTGTTGTATAATATCTTTCATTGATTTGTACCACTATATTTATAATAATCACATAAGCTTGACTCTATTTTCTTATTTTGATAAATCATTAGGGAACCTTCCGTAGTGCTTCATGGCGTGGAATTCAAGTTGCTGTTAAAACACTTGGGGATGATTTTGTTGTTGACGAGGAAAAAGTGTAGGTTGATGTTATGAAACAGCGAACTTGTTATTTTTGTCTACATTGCCATTTTCTCTTGGTGCACTGGCTACTTCCTGTTATTCAATTTTTTAATCCATTTCATTCTGCAGACGAGCATTTAGGGACGAACTTGCATTGCTACAGCAAATACGTCATCCAAATGTAGTTCAGTTTCTGGGTGCTGTGACACAAAGTACCCCAATGATGATTGTTACAGAATATTTGCCCAAGGTCACTGCCAGCCAGTCATTTGCAACCTTTTCTTGGTTTTACAATTTTGAAATATCTTGGGAAAAAAGGAAAATGCAGCACATTTTCTTATTCTTTGAAAACTTGAAGAACTCTCTGAAATTTACTATCCATAAGGAGTATGGTCACGTTGCATCACTGAATTTAATCTGAGGGTTAATGTTACAACAATTGCCTAATACTGCACATTCCTACAGGATTGTGTTTGCTTCAAGGATATTTTAGTTACTAGGAAAAATTACCAAAATAATATTTTTTTCCTTTTTAAACTTGTTGTCATTCTAATAAACCATAGTCTTAGTAGATGGAGATTATCCTTTTTCCTCATCAAAAGTTAATCCCTGTTCCTTCTGTGGTGCAGGGTGATCTTCGTGACTATTTAAAACGGAAAGGAGCATTAAAGCCAGCAATTGCAGTGAAATTTGCGCTTGATATAGCAAGGTTTTTGTAACCCTTGTTGCTACATCAGGGCAATTATCAAACTGTTTTGATTCAAATTTTATCGTGGAGTTCTTCCTGTTAACTTTAATGGATATCTATACCTAAGATGTTATTTTGTGTTTATACCACTGAGCAATTGCTAGTTTGTTCTTTAAGTTAACAATTTAACATGAAATACTAATTCTAAATCAAACTAATAATTAGACAGCACTCCAGAATAATTTTGTTTTTCTTGAATTTTGCAAGAAAGAAGTATTTGTTTATGTAGCATTCGAGATAAGTTAGAAGCGACTTAGAAATTTGAATTATGCTTATTAATTAAAAGGTAAACATATTTCTTAAAAATTTAGTTATGTCCACTAATAAAATATGAAAATCATTAGAAGTAAACTTCTTTTCTTAAATGATTATGTCATACAATTAATGAAAAACTTCCCATTGAGGGCGTCTGTTGGGAGAAGAAATCACATTATTGTCCTTTGGTTTTAAATCAAACATAAGAAAGACATAATTTTTTGTCCATGACCCTCTTGGGCTGGTTTAATAATATAATTTTGAGATGTTTAATATTTCAGAGGGCTTTGTTATATGGTTTTATTCAAATAAGATCTTGAAGTAATTCTGAGTTGAAGAATTACATACATGATTTTTTTCAATATCTTTCCTTTTATTAATTACTTAATGAGTATCTATTGTCTTGCCAGAGGAATGAATTACTTGCATGAGCACAAGCCTGAGGCTATCATTCACCGTGATCTTGAACCTTCGTAAGTAAACTTACGTGAAGTTAACCTTCATGTTTTTTTAGAAATACAACCTTGAATTTATTTTATTTTTATATTTTATCATGTATCTGAATAGTGTGAAACTGTTGGAACATGCTTGCATGGCCTATTTCGAGTAAGATAACAGAAATATACTACGGGATGATTCTGGCCATCTCAAAGTTGCAGACTTTGGTGTTAGCAAACTTCTGACTAAAACCATGAAGGAGGATAAACCATTGACGTGTGAAGATAGTAGCTGTAAGTACATACTGTTCCTTATTGTTGCTAAACTTCTCTAATTTTCAATTATTTTCAAGCCAATATCATTGTACTTTCCCTTTTAATTTATAAACTCTCACATAGTAAGCTAGCTTTTACATGATACCAGGCAAGTACATAACATACTTTGCTCTTGCTAAGCTTTTACTTGATTCGAGGCAGTAAGGTTCTTTGTCAGCTATCAAATGACTCTGGTAGGCTTGTTGGATAGCTTTGGCAAACTTGTCAGGGACAAACGGTATGGTGGGATGCATAGAAGACCATCCCGATATACCTACAATGATGTCCGTTGGCTATTGTAGGCAGTAGGTATTGAATGGGAAGAAGTCGGTCCTGTGGTTTTCCGCCTAGTGTGCTATTAAGGCATGTGAGGCATGGCACATGAAGACTTGAAGCATCGATGGGGCTATACGTTGTGGCTTGAGAAGTTCCCTAGGTTTGGTGCTCGGTCGGCATTGTTGTTGGTGGTTTGGGTGCTTGGCCAGTGCACGTGGCATGGCTTGGTTGGTTGATCGCCTGTGTTTCTTTGGACTATTCGCTCGGGTATTCAATTTAACTCCCAATGCCGCTTGCTTGGGTGTTTGTAGATTGTTTGCTTGGGGTCTTCATGTCGATCTTTCAGGTGCCTTTAGGCTATTTGCCTAGGATCTTTTGATCGGCTTTGGTTCTTTTGCTAAGTCTTTAAGTCTATCACTTAGATGTTTTTAGGCGGTTTACCTAGTGCTTTTGGTCCAAATCAGGCTAGATAGAATATCTTACATTAGGATTCTTCCACTTTGGTAGTTAATTGTTGAAGTAGACAGTCAATTGGTATGGTGAGGCTCATCCTGTAGTGGAGTACAGAGAGACATGCTGTTCCCATTGCAGTCATACATCACTTTAGTGGTGGCTATTGTCAGCAGTTGCTTTTGAAATCATGATGATGCCTACCATTTGAGAACTGTAGAGTTTTTTGGGGTATGAGAAGGTGGTAATTTTGAATTTCAAAAACACCTTTTCAGATTTAAGTGACAGTTACGCATGCCTTCTTGAGTTCTCAAGGCACATGTGTAGACATTTGTCTGCACATGTATAACCACAATTCCAGGGGGGAGGGGGTCTTGCTTTTTGCGAGATCTAACTTTTGAGTGCTTGTGCTTCACCTTCAAGCTTTTTTCCTTCTTTTTCTTCTGAAATGGCTAGTGTTGGTCACACACAAGGTAGTCTAAGGTAGGAGTTCGACACCGGTGGGTCCGTCGGAGGAACTAGGTGCACCTGGGTGGAGGTGCTCGACGTGGTCTTCGAGGAAAAGGCTTCAGAGGGGCATTGGGTGGTACAACTCTCATTGACGAAGATGACGATAATGTGCCCCTTTGATGGCAAAGGAGGGTTTTGATGGAGCAGCCTACAACCTTGTGATCTTTTGCAAGGGAGCTTTGACACTAGGGAGGATCTGATGGGAGAAGCCACGCTTGTCAAATTGACACATTTGGTGAAATTTGGGATCTTTTGAGATTCCTAGATAACTATGTGTTACGATCTGCTAGCAAGGATGACAATGAGCATCTGAAGACAATCAATCATGTGATCAAAGGCTGTTTCACGATGTTTGAGGATCATTTGCTAGCTAGCCTGTAACTTTCGTTTCCATTGTTGGTAGTCGATATCTGCTGTTGTAGCTCCATTCGAACAAGACAAGGGATATCATCTTGTTTACAGTAGTCATGGTGAGGTTTGGCCATTATCCATCTTTACTTCTGAAAGATGTTCAAGTTAGTAGAGACATCTAGGCAGCATGGTCGGTATTACGTCTCCCTTAGTTGATTAGGGAAACTGCAGATCTCCTCAAAAGTGAGGAACTTCCGCTACTGTTAGTTTGTCATCTCATTGTTGGTCGAAGAAAAGTTGTACTTCACGGACTAAGGCGCTTTCCTAGAAGGGTTCAACATTGAGTCAAGCAATGTAGAATTCTTGAGTTTTGATTTGGAGGTCTTGAAGATGATGCAAATGTATGTGCGTGGTCTTTCCTGTACGATGAGATTCTCAATTCTTGGAACCTTATTCAAGTAGGGTGATGGTTGTCTGTAGGTAGCGATAGTTTCTCTTATTGGTTGGAATTTAAGTATCCCCCGACAGGGATTGACTCAGAACATGGATGATTCTAAAGCAAGATAGAGTTCGTGTGTTTAGAGGTTGAGAAGAGAAAATGAGCAGTTTAATCCCTTGGTGCATGCCTTAGTGGACTGACGACCCTTGTTGGGCCTTTCGGCATACTTTGTTCTTCTGTGGGCATTTGTTTCTCGGTCTTTCTTTCTCGCTTCTTTCTTTTTGATTAGTTGACCTTCCTTTGTTTTGTAGGGCCCACGAGGAAGAAGGTGAGATTGGATGCTAGGCGCTTCTGTATCTCGAGCCCCTTTTAGTAGTCTATGGCCACCAATCGCTAGCCTTCTTCGCCATTATCTCAATTGATCCTATGTATTGCCCAACTTGAGGGGTAGGAAAGAAGTGATATCGAGGCTACTGCCACATGTCTTATGGTGGGCATGCTGGATTGAACGTAATCAGCAAATTTTCTATGGTGTCAATACACAATAGTCGGAGTGGAAGGAGGGCATGCTGGATTGAATGTCTTCAGATTACTGGGTGGTTAAACCCTTGTAAGGGAATGATTGAAATGGATGAATCTTTCTTAGCTTGGCCGTGTGAGTTGGTAGCCTTATGATGAGGCCTTGTAACTCTTTGTTTTCATTTTTGAATGAGGGTGTTGTTGTTGTCCTTTGTTTTTTATTTCCTGTTTCTTTCATCAACAATCCTTATCATCCTGATAAGATTGTTTTTTTTTTGCTGTAATTTTTTGTGTTTTTTGAAATAAAATTTCCTTTTCCCAATTGCTAAAAAAGAAGATGAGAATGCAAAGCAAAAAAAGCTAGAATTTATGTTGGTTAACTAGGTATATTCAACCATACATTAAAATATGCCGATTGAAATTTAAAACGTTCTTATTTAGATTTCATTCTATTGCTCTGAATGAGAATGATGTTAATGGAAAAAATGATTTTTGTTGGCTAAGTTTTGATGTGATTAGATATAGTGTAAGAATCCATCCTTGGCTCACTACATGAGTATACATGGGATTATTCATGGTAGACGATGCCATTACTTTATGTAGCTATTAAAAATCTACAAGAATATTACATAACACAAGTCTCTTCATAATCCTTTGTCTTGTTCCATGTATACAACTACATGTTAGAGTCCCCAACAATCATGCATCAAACCTAGACATCTTTAGTATCTATAGTAGATATTAACACTAGTGTTGAGTCGATGAAAACTTAGAGTTTAGTTGCTAGAAGAAAATAAATCAATATTCAAAAAAAAATTATCATAATAAATCATCTCTAAACTATCATTTCTTTGTTAATAATCATTTTGCCTTTTTGGTTATATTTATTAATATAATAAGAAATGTTTATTTAATGGTTCATAAATCATCTGCATAAATAATAATTAAAATATTTAATTAATTACTCATAGGTCATGGACATGAACATTGATCCAATAACATGTCTTTTGTTGATTGAACTTTTTCATAAATTTTCTCAGTATCAATTAGTCTTACAACGCCACCTTCACCGATTGTCTTAGGTATTTTCATAAATTAATTTTAAGCTCATAAAATTTCATTTGTGAAGGCTTCTATAAGATAATTGAGTCTTATTGTCTTCACAGGATTCATTGATCCAATACTAACCTCATCAAAACATTGTTGTTCCCTTACTTTGTTGTCTTAAAACTCCAAAAAGCCTTTAGTTCCATGACCTTACTCTTTTCACTTTGCAATATTGCTCTTAGTTTCGTTTATTTTGAAAAGTTATTGTTTAGTGTAAGAAGAGAATTAACATTATGAGTTGAGATCTTGTATATATATAGGAGTACATAGATATCTACATACGATCCATATAAGGATTCACTAACATTAATACTTCTCTTTAAGCTGGAGCATATATATATATATATAACATGTTTAGGTTGTTACAAAGTGATCCAAAAACCTTATAGGCCAACCCCTTAGTAAAGATGGAGTATATGGAGTAGAAATAGTCACAGTCATCACTGTATCTTACACATAGTAGTAGTCCACTTCAATGTTCTTAGTTCGTTTATGAAATGCAAATTATTTGTAATAAATAGTTCAACTTGATTGTCACAATATATTGATATAGGAAGTTGCATAGTAAAGCCAAGCTTAGTCAAGAGAGACTTGAGTCATTCCATTTTCAAGTAGTTTGGGCCATTAATCAATATTCAACTTCTACGTTGGACATCACATTCTGTTTTATGTTTCTCCACATGTTGAGATTTCCTTTAATGTATGTACAGTAGTTAAATGTGGACTTTTGATCTCTTTTATCACTTACATAGTTAGAATCTGAGTGGGCCTGAAGATGAAGGTATCCATGTTTATGATATAGAAGTCCTTTGTGGTGTATTTTTAACATAAGTCAATACACGAAAAGCTCCATTCTAGTGAACAGTCTTTAGTTTATGCATAAACTGACTCAAAAGATTAATTATATTTGGACGTGTAATTGTCAAATAAATCAGTTTTCCAATAATTCTTCTATAACATTCAACATCCTCGAATAGCTTTAAAATACTGTCCCAAAAATCTAGTTTTTGATTCACTAGGTAGTTTTTGGCTTACAATCCAGAGTCTGGCCTCTTGGAGAAGATTGAGGATATTCTTTTTATGAAATAGGATCATTTTGTTTTTGTTATATTCAAACTTATATCCCAAGAAAGTATCAAGGTGTACTTATGTCTTTGATGACAAAGTGTTTTCTCAAATACTCATTGACCACTAAAATTCTTGCTATGTCACTGCTTGTCAGAACGATGTCATGTACATATATTACTAGAATCATACTACCATTGTTGTGTCATTTGATAAACACAGAGTGATTCATTATAGACTGTTGAAAACCAACTTTCATTACAATTTTGTTGAATTCCTCAAACTATGCTTGAGGGCTTTACTTGAGATCGTAGATCGTCTTCTTTATATGATAGACAGTGCTTTTCTTTAAGTAACATACTCTGGAGGTTGTTTCATTAGGACCTATTTAGTTAAATTGCCATACAAAAAGGTATTTTTGATGTCAAGTTTATATTAGACAGGGGAAAACTTTGGCTCAGAAGAACCTCCCTGCATGTCCTCTAGGATCTACTGTTTACTTAGATAGCCACTCTTACCATCAACTACCGAAGTGGGGGAATTTGATGTGGAATATTTTGTCTCGCCTAGCTCAAGTTGGATAGCCTTAGGTCAACTACCTAAAGACACCTGAGCATTAGACTTGGACTATAGTAGAAAAGCCAAGGTTGAGCAACTTGAAGGGCGGATAGCACGAAGACTACAAGCAAACTGCCCTTATAGGTGGGAGAAATTAGTTAAAATGTGGATCCTACATTAGTCGGATGCCTTACTCCAGTGCTAGTTGGATGATTGGGTCACGACGCATGCACATCCTCAACCATACGTGCCTCAAAGAAACATCATGTGGATGTGTAGGCACACCTTGACTAGAGTAGTTCGCTGTACACGCAACGTCTTCATGTGCCATCCCTTTTATTCATAGTTGATAGGGCTTCTTACGCCATCAAACTTTTTTAATAGAGCCATTTAACATTGATCTAAGCTGTTATTTCCACTAGATACACTCTTTGGTGGTCTACAATGATCACACTCAGGTATAAATATAACCCATCATGCACCAACAAGAGGTGATCCAACTCTTGCTCCTCTCCTCTTTAAACATGATCCTCCTTTGCTTAATTAGGCATCAGAGCGTCTTCGGTCGGTCTATGCCCAATCAAGGACCTCTGACTGCTTTCTTCTTGCTTGCAAACCACCACTGGTCATCTTTGGTGACCATTTCGCACCAGTAGCAGTTCCTAGCCAGTGTTGATCCAAAACCGATGAGCCTTAGCCAAGCAAGTTGAGGTGGAGGGGTGCCAGGATCACCTAGAACAATTCCAATATTACTAGAGCTTTTGTCCTTTATTACTTGTCGTGCTTTAAGGGAAAGATGCAACCGTGAAGGACGGCATCCTATTTACATGATCTCATTGGAGGAGAAATGAACTTCGTTTTTTATTGCATTACAACAAAGTGACTGTGACTGGTCAAGCAACTTTACACACGGGAGGTAAAATGGGTCGATGAATCAAGTTCACGTTAGCCTGTTTTCATCCTGATATATTTACAACCACCCTGAATTCAAATTGTTTATTGAACGGATCGAAAATTCCAACCTGAATTTATTTCATTTATAAATGTGTTGACTTGAGTCAACTTGTTTAACCCATTTACGAATTTGACAACTAACCTGTTTAACTCATTAAGCCTGTTTAATCTTATGTAACATTGAATACTAACAAAAAAAAGAAAATAAATACTTTAATAATTACGCAAAAGATACAAGTGATTAACCTGCTAGTACATAATAAACATTAAGTACAATCAAAGTTTATAGCTACATATCTTATTAAATTTAAATTAAGAGATTATATATTTGATTTCTTATACGGGATGGCAGGTCATAAATGGATTACCTTTGTTGAACCCAAATTCAATCCACTTATTAAACAGATCAAATGAGTTTACCTGTTTTGATTCGAATTCATTTCAACTCAACGCTAAAATGTTGGGTTGGTGTGTCGGGTTAGCTGGTGGGTCACTAATTGCCACCCTAAACTTTGTAGACTATGAAGGTTATGGTTGTGGAGTTGGTTTCTATAATTTATGAAACCGACATGCGATATTTAAAAAAAAATCAATCTACTTTCATTTGGTATTTCGAATTAAATTCTTTTTCTCCTCGATAATCAAATCCTCTTTTTTGACAATGGAATCCACCTTAGGTGATTCTCTTGAAGAAATACAGGGTTCTACTTCCAGCAACATGCTATTGGGTGGTGGTCCTGCTTATGAGGACCTAGCAGCACGATGCTTGTATTATTTCAATGACGTGTCGATATTCAGAATTATGCATATAAGTACCCAAGATGTCAACTATTTTGGATATCAAGCTAGAAACAAGCAATCACACATAGAAAGCACTCATATTTACATGGTTCACCGAAGAGGACTACATCAATGGGTAGTTGTAGATTGTTCTTTATGTGGAGAAAGGGTATAGAACAGAGGGGACATATTGGAAACAATACGAATAAATTAATCCTTCCTGTGGAACAGATGGAGTATATATAGACTTCCATACAAATATATCCCAAAAGTGCCTATATATGGGTAAACAAACTGACTACTGCTCCAGAACTGTTTATCTCACTAGGGACAAACTAATGGATTAGGATTCAAGGTATCTTAACATTAACAAAATTTTCTAAAAAAATAAATAAATGACGCTCTTGTAGGTTCTTCCACTTGATTTAATTTCTAGCTGGAAATTTGCAATCTGTTTTCTTATACTTATTAGGAGTAATATGTGGGAATACATTTTGCATTATATGTATAAATTTGGAGAAGTATTCTTATCTTTTAATTTATCGGATTTGTTTCTTTCCAACATATTCACTTCTTTAAGTTGATCTTACATGCTTATTTTAAGAAATCACTGAGGTTTGTCAAACTAATTATAGATTTACGTTCTGCCTTGGTGGTCAAGATATCTGACTTTCCCTCCTGAACAGGTCGATATATAGCTCCTGAGGTCTTCCTTAAAGGAGAATGTAATACAAAAGTTGACGTGTTTTCGTTTTCTTTAATTCTGCAAGAGGTAATCCACCTCCCCTTATAGTGTGAAATGTTTTTAACTAGCAAGATTTTCAGTGTTAATGGTTGCTACAATAATACCTTGTTTCATTTCATTTCTCTTTTGTCACTGCTCTCATTTGCTAGGCATTATCTCTTGATAATGTTCTGAGGAGCCTTTCTGTGTCTTTCCCTTGGATTTGAATAAACTTTCACTTTACCACTCTAAAGAAAAGTAAACAACAACCTAATCCATGGTTTTTGACATAGAGATTATTTTTAAAACCTACTTTTCATGGATAATCAAGGAGGTTCTTTGTTATTATGGAATTTGAGTCTTTTTTACATGTCTTACATTTTTGTTTTCAAGATCTGATTTCAGGTTTATTGGAATGTTCCAAGATATTATTAGCTGTCCTAAAGATTTGTCTCCCAACTTCGTAAGTAAAAGAGATGGTTGTTACCACATCCATAAAGACGACTAATAGGATTCTTGTGTGTTTCTCGACTCTCTTCTTTTGTCATGCCCTCTTGTTCTTTGCAGTCTCTTTCCTTTTGAGTTTTTCCAAATAAATACTTTACTGCTAAAATGGAAGACATTTTTGTGAAAAGTCACCACTGTCTCAGTTTGCAACTTTTCCATGAGTATATGATTATTTAAGAAGTTGTTCTTTTGGTGTTCATTTATTTTGGATGTCCTAAGTTTAGGGTGTTTCTGGTAATATTAATTTGTATTGACATATATGAGTACATCATTATGTATTTGATTTCTTGAAGTTTTACTTTTGATATATTTTGCTTGACTTATAGTTGGAGGTAACTACTTATTTGATGTGATGAAAATGTTTCATGTGAGTGCTAGATGATTGAGGGTTGCCCACCTTTTAAGTTGGTGAATGATAATGATGTTCCCAAATCTTATGCTAAAAAGGAGAGGCCATCCTTTAGAGCTCCATTAAAGCTTTATTCCTACGGACTAAAAGAGTAAGTTTCATCATTTTTCTTCTATATCTTGCAATTTTTATTTATTGAGAAATTTGTTTTCCTCTATCAAACTGTAGTTGTGGTATATTTATTTAACAAAAGAATGCTATGCTAGCTTGGGAAAGAAAAAAGTGAGTAGGAAAAATCCGTATATCATCGTCGTGCTGTTGGGGTGCATGTTCATCATCTTGTCACATGACTGGCTTTGCTCTGTTGTCAATGCCTTGCAGTCATCATATTGTATTTTTGTAGAAGGATGTGTCAGTCAACAGTGAGTATACAACTGAAAGTTGAATTGGAAAATCTGCATGTCATCATCTTGCAGCTGTGGATTCATGGTCATTGTCTTGTTATCTCCAAGGTTTTAAATGTCGGTTTCGTATCGAACTTCGGTAAGTTGAAAAACAAACACGTGTCAGCAAAATGTTGATATGTAGATATTGTATTGGTGGAAATACAGTAAAAAAAATCACATTTATTTAGAAAACTTTTATGTCGGTATCGTGTTGGAGTCATATTAGTAAATTAACAATAAGACATGTGTCGACGAAATTTCGGTAACACACATCAACATTTGGTACCATGGTCATCTCTACTTCATTGCCATTATCATATGGCCAGCTTTTCTCCACCATTGAACACTTTCTGGTACCATACTTCTAGGGTTTTTTCCCTTTTGGGGCGTCACCACACTTAGGGTGGCGGTGAGGGAGGTTGGGGGGGTGGGTGAGAAAAGCTGATCTATTGTTTCTCTTGAGATAGAGACACATTAATTATTTTATTTAGTTGGCAAGATACACAGTGACTTTTTTAGGTAACATAAACTTGCGCTTTATTAATTCACTTAATCAAAAAGGCAGCATGTAGAAAATGACTTGAATATGTTCTGATAAAAAAAAAAAATCAGTTTAAATGCCCTCTTCTCAGTCGCGGGACTTCACCTGCATCTCCTGCTCGCGGAAGGGAGCCTCCGCACCTGCCCCGAACCGCGCGCCTCTCCCCAGCCGTCGCTCCTGCTCCGATGGGTCGCGGAAGGGAACCACACCTCTTCTCCAGCCATCGCGACTGCACCGAACCACGCGCGCCTTCTCCCCTGCCGTCGCGACTGCCCCGAACCGCGTGCCTCTCCCCAGCCGTCGCTCCTGCTCCGATGGGTCGCGGAAGGGAACCGCACCTCTTCCTCTGCCGTCGCGACTGCCTAGAACCACGCGAGCTTCTCCCCTGCTGTCGCGCCTGCTCCGAGCCGTGCATCTCTTCCTTTGCCGTCGCGCCTGCTCGCGGGATACTTGGACGCAGGGATCCGTCGAGCTCTCTGTTTGCTCGTGCCTTCTCCTCATCCGTCGCGTCCGCTACGCGCGTGGATGCATCCGTACATCCGCACATCTTCTCCCTCCTCCAATGCTATATAAGGAGGAGGCAGGGTCTGTGTTTCAGTATTGCAATACAGAGAAATTGATTCCTTCTGTTCTCTGTCTTTGAGGTTTCATCTAGTCTGAGTTGTATTCCAGTAAGGTTTCTGTGAGTACGAGTTGTACAAGAGTTGCACTCTTGGTCTGTGTTGTAATCCTTTGAAGAATAGTGAAGCCTATCTGTCCTGTGGACGTAGCCTTTATTTGGGTGAACCACGTAAATTTGCGTATTTGTTTTTATTTCTGTTCTTCATTCCATTTCATTTCATTTTATTTTCTTGTTTAATTAATCCTTAAACTCAACAAGTGGTATCAGAGCCAGGTTGAGTTTTTGTTTTAGTTAACAAAAAATACCATGCCTTCACATACTGTTAAGGTGGAGAAATTTGCCGGGAAGAACAGCTTCAGTTTATAGCAAATCAAAATGCGGGCGCTCCTTAAACAACAAGGAATCTGGATTCCATTGTTGAAGGAAAAACCAGTTGGGATCAATAATGTCGAGTTGACAGTGCAAGAAGAAAAGGCGCATTCAACAATATTACTTTGTCTTTCAGATGAAGTAATAATCGAGGTTGCAGATGAGGAAACTGCTGTTGGATTATGGTTAAAGTTGGAAAGTCTATACATGACTAAATCTTTAACCAATAAGCTTCTTCTCAAGCAACGTTTATTCTCCCTCAAGATGAAGGAAGGTACGCCTCTCAAAGAGCATCTTGAT